>UZAE01012251.1:0-46690 GCA_900617975.1 Rodentolepis nana
GGGGTTCAAAGTTCACAAACTAAATTCGTTGGCATTTCCGAAAACGAAAGCTTCTCGAAGCTCTCAAAAATCAATATTTGTTTCGGAGTTGCTTGAGGTGTTCAACAGTCCATCATCTGTGGAAGTCGAAGATCCTAAAGACAAATTTGAATATTTAATTCATGCGATAGTTCGATTATTCACATGTCCACTGTTCATTTATGTCATTCAATTGGAACTTCTGCAGCTCTTGGAATTCTCAAACCTGTAGCTGCCGGAGATGTGGCAAAAATTGTCTGCATTCATTCAATTGTTGGATCGCGGTTCGATAAAACAAATGTGCTTATTTGAATCTTGCGTAAACGGGATAAGAAGTCAAGAGTTGGGTGCCTCTTCAGTAACTTGGGTCCTACCGAATACGAACGTTTCTCAAAATCCGTTTCGCCCAATTAATTCGATGTAACCTTGATGCTAAAGAGGTTGTGATAGAGCGCTCCCTTTAACTGTCTCAGGCTTTTGATCGATCGTGATGAGGACTTATACGACCTTATGGGCGTTAACAAGTTCGATTGTGATTAATTTACCTTCGGCCACAATAGCAGAAGAGCACCTCATATGACCTATTAGCCTCTTTTGACTCCAAACGAACCCTAGGTTATCATTTAGAACCCGCCTGTTATAATTATTGGAATGAAATCATTGCCTAAAGTAGTACATGTGTGGGGTACAAAATGTTCATTACAATTTCTCAGTTGCGCAGTTTGTAATAAAGACAAATCCTCCCATCGAATGGAAATCGACACTACCTTGTCCATGCCACCGAGGTGACCATTTCCATAAACCGATGCTTTGGTGTGCTGAAAGACTGAACACAATGAGGACCACTACCCGCAGGCCTCCCTCAGTACTCAGTGAACCCCCAACAAAAAACACGACCAAGACTATTCGGGAATAAAGTCAGCAAAATTTCCAATAAAAGGAACCCCGATATTTAAATTCAAAACAAAATACCTCAGCTTGAGCGGTTTATTGGCTACCCTCTATATTGACGCCAAGCAAAGTCAAAACGCATGTTCGTCTACAACCAGATACCACTTCAAATACAATTATAATCTCATAACTCATTGAGTCGTCCAAAAGTAGAACCATTCTTCCGTCTCTAATCAGTGTCTCCAGCTAGTCTGCCATCCTCTCATGGCAAATAAGGTGTAACCTGACCTACCAGCGCATTAGTTTCACAATGACAACTTGTGTAGCTTACTCTTGGTGTTTGAAATATTCTCAAGAACATCTACTTTTTCATTCACGGCAGGGTTGATGGTCCAGAATTTTTCTAGAAGTATTTCAAGAAGATCATGATCGATGTAACCACATTCAGGCCTAATTGAAACCGGTGCCAGTCCCACTGTCAGTTCCACTAGCAGACTTGCCTATGGTGAATGTAGAATTAAACGTCTGGAATAAATAGGCGTTACAGTGCCTATCTCTTATTCAAATGGGCACTACTCAAAGTGTTATTCAGAAAGCAAATTGAATTATCATTTAGGCCCTGTTCATTCAGTCAGTCTAACTTCCTCATCGGAACCCCATTTTTGTTACCGAGAGGTGGTAAATACTTTTGAGGATTTTCATTTGAAAATAGAAGTTTACTCCAAAGTTGCCAGAACTACAGTTCTATCACCGTGGTTTGTACCAATACATCCGACCACTATTCAGTATTGGGACAACACTTGCATTATTTCAGCAGATAGCTGATATAATGATACAGGGCCACTATGATTTTCTGCATTCCTAGACGGTGTAGTCATTGTCAACTGCGTTCAATAGAGACTTTAAGAACGGGTGTGACCTTCGCGTTCGAAATGAAAATTTGCATATTTTTATCCTTTAATATGCATCCAGGATGCATATTTGATCAAATTACCGTCGTTTGGAACCCAAAAATACGAATAGTCACGACCTGTGTAAATAGCCACTTTCCATTCCTTCCAGAGTTTCAGCAGCTCCTAGTACGCATTTTCGAGTAATAGTGGATAATATTCAAGCGTCTTTAAACGCGTTTCTGAGAAGAGCTTCATAAACTATGAAACTGGTTTCCTTAGTGGTAGAAAGGGCTCACAGAGCAAAAGCACGCTGTTAATTTTTATATCTCGTTTTATAATTACAAGAAGAATTCGATAATAATAGCGGTTGCAGATGCTTCGGATTATGGTGTTGGAGCTTTTCCTGGAGACTTTCAAGAAATTTCGTTGTTTTTTGCCTCTTGAAATCTTACTAAAACTGAGAAGAACTGCAGTCATGTTGATAGGGAGTATAGCATTTTACTTATGCAATTGAAGGGTGTCAAGCACTTCGAACACTTAACAGATCAAAAATCACTTCTCCTTCTCCTTGGAGCTAAAGTGGATATTCCGATTTACACTATAAGCCAACTTCAAGTTTGGCTATGATTTCCACAAAGACCATTTGACTTCAACCGTATTCGGACAAGACGATTGTCCTTCTCGTCTCATGCACGCAACCAAAACTTGTCTGACGAGAAAACTGCCATTGCAAGTCTATCTGCTGCATCGAAACTTCTAAGCATTGCGAGTGGATGGCCAAAAGTAGACTAAAAGAGCAATCTCATATGTACTAGCAGATAAAATGTTAGTCGCGTCCTCCCATTCCAGGTGGATAGAAGTCATAGGAGGGCAAACAGAAGTGAACCGAAAGCATAAACTTTTGCATTCCAATATGGAATGTCAACAATGCCGAAGCAGTTAGCCAAATATATTTCTAAATGGCAGCGAGCGGATTCGCTTCCCATTCAATAGGAACCTATTCATTGTCCTAAATCACGTGAAGTTTGCGGAGTTTTTCAATAGTCTCCTAATTCTCTTCGCAGTAGGCCTTCACTCAGAGTGACATAACACTATTCTATCAAAGTCTATTACATCTTCCACATTGATAAATGGTCTTGGCTCTATATTTTCAACTTATGGACCGTTGGAATCAATACCGCCACACGATTGTCTTAGGGTCTTTTTTATACTTATGACATAGTCATATTATCACCACGTTTGCTCTTCCGTGTCAAGTAGTCAGGCAGAAGGATTGATTGACACCATGAAGAGTGCATCATAAGAGCCACTTGGGCAGGGGTCAACAAAAAATATTCGAGATGGGCCCCTTTTAATGTATCGAACTACTCCACTTCTACCGTTAAATGACTACCATTTTTATGATGTGCAAACATAGCATGACGTACAATCATCTACACCCAAAGAATATTTATTTATTTTATATCAAGTGGCAGGCGTTTCGATAGTTATCATTAGCCCTTTAGCTGACTTCGGGCTTCACAGAGGGAAGGAGGAACATCAAAGTAGCAGAAAGTCAAGGGGAGGGGAACAGAAGAGTGATTCACAGATGCAAAAGAGGTAGATACATTTAAAAGTGGAAAAAGGGTAAAATGAATACTGTGAAAGTGGTGGAGTATGAATTGCACTGGGGTGATGGTAGTTAGAAGTGAGAAGTCAACAGCCGGTTTAATAGACATTTTTTGCCGTATGCGTATACGCTGCCCAGTGTGCATCACGTGGAGGTAAGTCTATCGCGCACCCCACATCCAAAGAATATAACTTCCCAAGAAGACCCCCCCCCTTTTGACTGGTACAACAGTTTGCTTGCAGTGTCATCAACTGAGTGGAACGTGGGTAGAAGGTATCATTCGTGCTCGGTGACTTGGAAATAGGGGCAATATTCCGTTCCGTCATTCAGTAAAGAAATCAAAACTGAAAACACTTCTACTGAATACTGTATTGCATGCTTTTGGTCTCTCGCTGGTTGAGAATAGTGAAATTTTGGAAGTGTAAGCCAGTAAACAGCAATATTTTCGTTCGCTACGCCCCTGAAAACCCTCCTTTTTATGGAGGAACATCAAATGTAATAAAAACTAATGCCTTCTAATATTGTACGGTTGTTGAATTTTCCTTATGCTCCATATTTTCTTCTGCTGAACATTTTAACTTGAACCCTCCAGTAAAGGCTAATCTGAATCGACGTACCTTCAGACCTCATACACTCTTCCAGCCATTTAAGGAGGCTTAAATTACCAGATCAAACCAGCTCGTTAACATAGTCCTGCCACAACGATCAAACAAAAAGTGTTCAACTCTGAGACTCTTTGCTACAACTATTGTACCCATGTCTGCGTTAAGGAACAGTTAGCAATATCGTGGTATCTTTCTCACAGATGAGACAGTTTCTCCTTTCAGCTCACCTTATCTATGCATATACAAGTTGACTTGGATTTAATCTTTGAATGTACCAAAATCTCACTTGACTTTGGCCACGAAATTTCAAACCAACCCCCCCCCCCCCAACCCGCCTGTTGGCACCACTTTGTCCGAAAATCAGTTCTGGTGTGGTTTCACTTCAGGTTCAAACATTGATAATTCCTAAGTCCATACCTTGATAGTGTTTCACGATTTATTTTACATAGATGTTTTTTATTGAAAGGAAATTTTGCAATGTTAAGATATCTTAGAAGTTCATTAAACGTCAAACAAGTGAACAGAAATAACAAAATCGTGATTTAAAAGCATCAATTCGCTCTTTTTCCTCTCGCTCATTGGGTAGAAATTGTCTGCGTGCGATTTCTTATATAAGCGTAAATTAATAAGTAGACATGTTAAAAATAACCTGATAAATAAAGCACGTTGAAAAATTCTAACAAATTATGTCCACAATTTAACCATGGGAAGTTTACCTTATCAAGCGTTCCATCTATTACTTGAACACTTTTAATAAAAAATTTCATAAATTAAAACGTACGTCAAATTAAATTAAATTCATAAGCGGAATAAATTGAAAGTATTTTTACATAGTTCAATATTTTATTATTGAAAAAAATCCATAGAATGGACATGTTGCGTTTAAGAAACTTCATTGGGACAGAATTTCTTCCAATTACGAATGTACTAATAGCGTTAAGAGGTCAATCGCCACAAATTTCATGACATTTGATCATTAAATTAAAGAAATGTGTACTGATAATCCCAGTAAAAGTCCTTGACATGACCCTAACAACACCCAACCCCCATTCCATTAGTAGCACTACTTCCAGTGGTTACGGTGTAACCAGTGCTTAAAGTACGCATTCGTACATATTTCCAAGGCTTTTTATTAATATTAATATTAAAATTTATAGATAGAATTGGGGGGGGGGTTGCGCGGTTGTGCGTAAGAGAATTAAAAAATAACCTCAGATTACGCCCCCAAATTTCTCAACCCGCACAGTCACCTACTAACTCTCCAGTATTTGTAGGTTTGACCAAAAATAAATCAATAATTTGATTGGATCTTGGCAGATCACGCGTTTCAAATATTGAAAACTTATGTATGTTTGCTCGAGTGTGTGTGTGTGTCTTCCTAAACAAAATCGATGTATTGACAGCTTTTAATTGGTAAAGAAGAGGGCATTATTGATGGTCGAAAAATTGATCGGATTATTTTACAAAGTAGAAGGTGGAAATTAGAAGTGTTGCAGGTGTTTCCTAAAATCGGTAAAATTCAACTTTACCCACCCCTCCCTTGAATTGAAAAATTACACCAGTTTTCAATTTATTGCCTCAATCATTCTTCTATCAAAATAAGTTCTTCGCCTAAAAATAATTATTTGTTTCAGCCAAATTCTTAATCCCTATAAATCACCTCCCCACTCCCCTTTGAATTTGATAGCATTATCTTGGAAATTAGATCCACTCGCCTTGTACAATGATTCACACTTTTCCTCCAACTGAACTTTTCTAGTCACAGTACATCTGACAATTACTCCCCCCCCCATCCACCTCTCAGCTTTTCTCTAAACATGGAGCCTGGGACTGATTGTGACTTTTGAACGTCAGCTGTTGAAAGAAGTCGAGAGAAATTCACATTTTAAATATCTTTCTCCAAACAATCCGAAACGAAATAGGCAACGTTAATAATGATGTGGAATCTTTTGACGCACACACGCACGCGCGCGAATTTATTCAAGTTTTTCAGGGGCTATTAGGAGGTGTCGAAAACGCCAATCATTGTGAGGTGTCATTAAATCACTCCGATGTCTCTTTTCTGGTAGAAATGTCAAAAATAGCCTTTTTTTCTTCTGTAAGTTTAATTGAGTGGAAGATTATTTTTTTGTTTGTTTGTTAACTTTCAGGTTGACTAATTGAGGTGCAAGTTTTTCATTTAGATCGTTAGCTAATCTGCTGCACTTATTAATCAATGTTTGACGACACATTTATAGGGTCGATTGCAGCATAGAGCGGAGGAGAGAGTAGAATTTAGTGCTAGTGATGCGTCTCGTAATGTCGTAATTGACCTCGATGATTAAGCCCCTGAGGCCAAACGTCATAGATCACTTATCAACTCAAGCAACTTTCGTGACTGTGCATTCACCCATAAAGCTATTGACTATTATGGCTTTGCGTCCTCGCTAAATCCCACCAACAATGAAATTAACTCCAAAAGTCCCTCATCAATAAACCGGCTTTACAATTGATCCTGTGATTAGGATTGGCTATCTGACATCATGTGAATTTAACCACTCCAGACCTTTTTAAAGTATTCAGAAATTGGACTCCTGAAATCGTCCTATTGTGAGGCAGTGATCTCGTCAATTCTGTCAAAGCATTGGTTTCTCTTTCCGAATTACTTCAAATTCGATTTTTAACATTCGCGAGAAATGGAATTCGACTTTGTAGGGTATTTCCACAACAACGATCACACCAAAAATATTCTCAACCCACTGAGCAGGTTCATCGGATGCTTTAGCCCTGCAAAAGCGCTTAGTTTCACGGCAGTATTTGCAGCTTATTATTAGAGCTTATTAAATCTGTTATTGTCAGATACCTTTCATCACAAATTTGAAATTGGTAGTTAAAGGGCTGTCAATTCAAATTTAACTCTATCTTTTGCAATAATTGTGGACTTCCTTAAATTATAGAGGCGAAATATATGTACAATTTTTATGCTAAAATTAATGTAGCACTAAAACTCTAATGGCATAATCGATTAGCGGTAGTCTGAAGCGAGCGGTTCTGATATTTGAAGCACATAGCATTTGAACTACTAACTCAATAATACTCATTATTAATAATGCTAAAATGTTACTTTTTGTAGGAAAAAGAAGCATCTACGAATGGTTTGCAAAGAATCCAGTAAATGATAAAAGGGGTGGGATCAACAAGGTGTTGATCAGGGCGTCAAGTTGACGAAGTTTTGGGTTTGGGTTGTAAATACTCACAAACAAGGCAATTCAATTTTCGAAATTTCAATGCCATGTTTCACACTCTGAATTGTAGTTCTTAATGATCGTTTCTCAAGTTTACTCCATTGGCAAGTGGTTTTACAAAACCACAGAGCAACATACAGTCTAAATATATAGAAGAGGGTAGGAAAACTATAATTTCATTAATAAAATTAGTAAAAATCGATTTAACATTTATCTCGCGTCGTTTCCATCTAAAGTGCTCCATTCTTCTAACTGAAAAGCATTGTTTTAGGGTATTGGAGAACATGCAGAGAAGAATGTGGATAAATAGGAATAAATCTGACCCGTTTTTAGCTCTTCTCAGATTATGGGTTAACATATGAGCCAGCAAGCATCTGATGGAACACATGTTATTGCGTTTTCGCAAAGGCATCTTATTAATCTCGAGATTGATAGCATATCGCTTTTATTTAATCAACTACAACCTTGATTCTTCTCCAGTCGCCAATTAAATGGACCCCTTTGTTTCTCACCTAGATTCTCAATGCGACAGATCTGTCGGAGCCGATCAAGAGCTTTGGATTTTCCCTTTCATCTGGAGGTCTAGACTTAGATTTGAACGGCTACCCCGACCTGGCCGTTGGAGCCCCCGAGTCAGACAAAATGGTGGTATTTCGAACTCGTCCTGTCATCAGGTATATCTTTTAACTCAAACAGTGCATTGACACTAAACCTTGAATTTTAACTCACTTAAAATCGAGATTATTTAGTTACTTAAATATTATCTCTTATTAAATCTAAATTATCAAGCATTTTAGGGATTTTTAAAAATTTAGGCTCGACAGTTTGTTTTATTTTTGTGCACATTTTAGGGTGGAGGTTTTCGTCGTGCGAGAGGACGGTTCGAGTCACGTTGAAGAGAAGTTGGATACTCTGGAGGACTGTACACGCGATACTCAAATTCTACCCGGCTATTGGGCTCCCCGAGTCCACTGCATGAATCTCAAGGTCCTCGCTACGTTTACTCCGGTTGATCCGTAAGTTGCATCCCACCAGATGTGTCTCAATTATGAACTAACTTAATTCACCTCCACAGATCGATGTATTAATCATATTTTTACACGTTACCAAAGAGTTGAGATGTAATCATAATACACTCGCACCATTTACAACACTACAAAACTGTCATCAGTCTGTTTTGTGTGTTGGTTGGTAGTCAAGTTCAATCACGTCATGACAGTCCTGTTTCCATTCAATCGTAGTATGGCAATGCAAAGGCGTTGTTGTTATTGATACGGGTGGGTAATATTTAGTTAACAACAATGTGAATTGATCTGTGAGAAACGGCCTATTTAGACATCGTTTATGCAGCTAAAGTGAGTGCCAATATCAAATTTTCCAAATTAAAAGTATTAAATCGCAATTGTATTTTCAAAGAGACATGACAATGGAAAGGTACCAACATTGCCTTTAATTCTGCTAGATTTCTCAGCTTATAGCGATGTGATTCATATAAATAGGACACAGATGAAGGGTGTCTTCAAACATAGAAACAACAATTGATAAAAACTTTTGATTGGTAATATCCGCCTTTAGTGAATAGCACTATATTTATTTTGCTTATTGAGAGATAATTCCCACTGTTGCTCATATTCAAGGGCGCCAAATCACATGGCTTAACTCCTTTCACATATTTTGCATGAGAATTCAATCGTTCTGCCTAGAAAGGTTGGATATTTATTGCCATTTGGAGCTCACAAATTCCTGGTTGCTTTGTGAGGATTCAAACGCGCTGAGATAGCTTCATTTGCTTTAACTAACTCCTTTTGTCTTCAAAATTTGTTAAACATATCTCCCATTTCTAATAATACATATACATCTTATTTTGAAAATTTTAATAAGTGAATCTGTGGTTTTGAATTAACAGCAAATCTCTGATTCAATCGAAGTGAAAGGTTGTGTGAAATGGCGGAATTGCCTAAACCAATAGAAATTATTATGTATTTAAATTCCCCCCATTAACACATTTACGCTTAGTTGATAATTTATTAAGACCATAGGAACAAGTGTTCACAACGCCTGATTTGGGTAGAGAGAAGATGTTCTAAAGCCATTCCTTTGGAAACTTCCGTTCTATCCCCTTTCTTGTTGACTTGGGTTGTTTTTGGGTGGTGGTGGGGTGGGGGGGGGGGGTTGAGGGAAGGAGTGGAGGGGTATTGAGCACACTCACCACTGAATGTGCTTTGATGTGAAGTTTAATACAGCAGAAATGCACAATGACCATGGTGGGCTTATATAACTTTATCGGATAGGAGATATTATAAAATTGAATGATGACATGTTTTATCTATCGGATCTCTTTCTTAACAATTCCATCTATTTCAGCATAGATCTAGTGACCTTTGACTTGTTGCATATGTGCGTTCATATTGCTCGTGGATATCTACCTAAGACGCTTATCGCTTTAACTGGAAAGAACGTTGCCATTTCAGTTAGAAATCGAAGGTCTGTTCTAAGTTAATTGCCATTATGATAAAAAAGAAGATATCAGCGTAACTCATGAAAAATCAAGTTCATTAATCCAGTTGACCCACTCAGGTCGAAATAAAACTTTAGGCGAAGCTGCTAGCCGCAAGGTTTAGCCAATAGAGAAGGTCGTAGAATTCGAATTTCTCACTGAGAATTCTCATTGATTCAAACTCTCTTCTCACTTTTCGTATTGAAATGAACTTACCTCGAAGTTTTTATATTTAAAATTTGTAAAGTTACCAGAGGTTCCATTCGCAATTAAACATATTTCTTGATTTTCATTCTGTACTCAGAAACGGCTGTAGAAATGTACCATCATTATGTTTTTTAAAATATGAGATGGACTGGAGTGGTAAAATTTGGGGTTTTTGCCATATGAATTCAAAAGTGGCTTTTTTTACAGTCAGCCATAATTTATCATAAATAAATATAAATAGTAAATGATAATTTATATTTATTTCAAATGGCAGGCTTTATGATAGTTGACTTCAGGCTTCACAGAAAGGAAGGAACATCAAAGTGAAAAAAAGTCGAGGGGGGAACAGAAGAGTGTTTCAAAGATGTAAAAGTGACAGACACAAAGGTAGGAAAAAGGTGAGGTGAGTACTGTGGAAGTAATCGAATATGACATACAGTGGGGTCATGGTAATTTGAAGTCAGAAGTCAACTGCCAGTTAATAAACTTTTTTTGCCGTATGAGTTTACGTTGCCCAGGGTGCACCACGTGGAGGTAAGTCTATCGTACACCCCGTAAATGATAATTTTTGTGCTCGGTTTAAACAAAATAACCTCAACATTTCTGCTTCTCTTTCGAAGACGACGTGTACCAAAGAACTAAAAATTTGGGAATAAAATATTTAAAAAATCGGAGTACATTTCTTTTACAAGAACATCAATTAATGGGTAAAGAATATAGTAAAATATTAAATCTAACTTTCTCATTTTAATTAATTGTTCACACCCGTTCTAAAGGTTATATGAATGAAAATTCAACTTGCAATTTTTCGCATGATTGACATCTAAAGAGTTGCATAGTTTAATTTGATCGCAATAATTACCTTCAGCTGCCAATCAAAATCGTAGGTTGAAACAATTTGGAGCCTTTATCGTGATAATTCAATGTGAAACAATTACCTTGAGCCCCCTTATTAAGTCATCTGCTAGCTAGCATACTGTAGAGTTTCCTTTCTTGAAAAGTATTAGAAATGCATATTTTTGATATCACTTCCTGTATATGCCTCAGAACAAGCTGACTGTTATTGCCAGTATGATAGGCATTTGATTAAAGACAAAGTGAGCAACATTTTTGCTTCCTATTCCAACTTTTTTAAATACCCTATTTTTCTAATATGAGCCAATGGGTATTGGCGTGCGAAGTTAGATGATTAGAGACTGGGCGTCAATAGTAAGTTATATGATCAATTAAGACATTCCCTTCAGCGGTGGATAGGCAATCAAACCGAAGTCTTCTCTCAGTGTGATTGGTTTGCTAAGACTGGCCTTGTCTTGGTAATGTTAATGAGCAAAGAGGCGTTAATGCTTGTTACAAAATCTATAAGTACTAATTTGCACACAGTAATTAGTCATAGATGCATTCAGGTCTAATGATTAATAATTTAAAAGTGATTTAAGTATAAATATAACCAAGAAGAAGGAAAGTTGAATAAATTATAAATTAAAATTATTAAGTTTTTCTCTTAGTGGACTTTGAATTTCAAGCCAAATTGAAAATAATTAATAAACTAAGTCTGAATATTTAGTTATTATTTTAAAAGAACTAAAAACCCATTGGAAAATTTTTTCTAATTATGATTAAAAACGACCAAATTCACATGTTAACTCTAAATTTTAAAATCATTTGCTTTAAAAATTCATTATTCACTTTGTTAATTTATCATATTTTAACATAATTGTGTTCCGCTGTGCAAACAAGAAAGTACATAGAAAGCTTTTTTGAACAAATTATTTCTTTTTAGTACTTTTTTGTTTTATAAATGTACTACGTAAATTTTCGATAAATTTCTCTTTATCAAAGGAAGAAAATTTTACGAAATCAAATTCGTCCCACTAGAACCATTGAGTCTGGTCGGAGTTGCCTTTGACAGCGAAAACTAAGTTTCGAGGATTTTTGTCTTTTTCAGTGTTCGGTGCTCACAACAAACACTCCCAATTCGTCTTCTCTTGGTGGTCAATCCACCAGACCACTGGTTGAAGGAAGATTTCTCAAATGTCACTGCAGCTGCGAGCGGAGATGAGAAAACACCAACAGCGAGCCTGTTTGGAGAAAAAATTCTCAAAGTTAGTGATCCAGAAGTGCGTGTCTTCTATCAACGTAGCGCTAGCAACAATGGCGATAACATGTTGCCTGAAAATTCGGACGAATCGTTGCCCTTCCTTCTTTTGCTCAATTCTCAACAAGCTGTTTGTCGAGATCACAGTATACCTCCACACACTCCACCAACAAGATCGGAACTCGCGCGAGCAGCCACAGTTCGATTAGCCTTCAGGGTGAGTTGGATGACACGACATTTACTTCTGAATTCAACATTTTTAGTTGAAATGCAATTCAGTTTCCATACATTTCGAGGTACTAAAGGGCATAGTGAGGGCTGAAATCACTTACTACAAACTCAAGATTTGGAGTATGGATGTTTGAAGCGACAAACTACTGGGTCAATTAATCAAAATCGCTTCATAGAAGGAGTTGAATGCTGCGAGAGTTGCCTCTCTGGATCTTTTACACATTTCTCTACACATTGTGAAGAAAAGGAATAAAGGCAACATTGGAAGGAGTAGAATGTCAATATTCTTAGGGAAGGAGTGTACTTCTTCCTTATTAATGGAAATATTTGAGCCTCAAGTCGTGTTCACGCAACTTTAGTTTCTTTCTGCTCCAAGAACACCACTTGAAGATGTAGGGAAGAATTCGGCTATGTCAAGCAGACCTTTCTGTAGTTTAAAATTCAAGTAACTGGAAAAAATAACTCCACTCACCGCCTTTCCTAGGGCTCTACATTTTAGATATTGGAAAGAGATTGTCCTATTTTGATGGGTGAGAACTGTTGAATTTCTAACACCTCGAAGGAGCTAATTACTTGCAGCATCACAGGTTATATCCCTTGATAATTAAAATGAATTAGAGCATAAATTCCTCGTTGCAATCACAACTACATTATCAAATCACTTTTGTTCATTATAATTGATACGTAGGATGACATTTCGTTTTAAATGGTAAACAAGAATAGTGACAGGCATTATTACACTTGATCACTTTTATTGGTTAAAAAACGTTAAGTGGCGTAGGAGAGGTGCAATTCGCAGTTGCTATAAATAGCAGAATCCTTCACTTCTTCTGGTAATTAATGAGTAATTCTTTAAATAATAATAATAATTATTATTATCATTATCATTATAATCACTGGCATAACTGAGTTGATATAAGTTAAAACCTCTAATGAGTTAATAGGGCTTTGAAATTCGACAGTAAACTGCCTGCCATCGTTATGTGTCTGAAAGATTTATGAAATAAAAAGCATTCAATACACACTAGTCTTAAAATGTCCCTTTTCAAATCTCCAATTGTCAGAAAGCTTGTTGTTTGAGTTTATTTCCCACGGCAAAGCAGTTGTCAACTGTTATCTGCCAAGTCTTTCAACATGTGACTTTTTTAAAAAAAAAAGATTTTAATGAACCTGAAAATGGCATTCCCCCTTTCGTTTTGACACCTAGAAAAAAAATTGTTGGGAAAATTTCAAAATACTCTCTTCTATCTAAAACGCCTAAATATACATGAGAAATTTCTAAAAAAATCAGCGCTATATGCCTGCCAATTTTTGTGGTATACACACATTACATCAATACGATTTGATTCGCCACGTGTAATTATTATAAATCGGCATTAATTCCTTGAGAATTAAAAAAACTAAAGTTTACTGAATTACATAACAAATTTCATGTTTTTATTCTTCAAGTAAATTTCGTAGAAATAAGTCTTATATGAGGAGGGTTGGACTAAGTTGAACTACCCAATGCAGTACTCATGTGGCCTTAGCTCAACTTCTGAGGACGCGTTTCCTGATTTCTCAACTTTTTTTTCCACACCATAGAAAGCACAACAATCTTATCAATATTTCCGGTTTCATACACTTGTATTCTTCACAGCGCATTCAATATATATGTATATATATATGTATAATCCTTAACCAATTTGGAATTACTTAGTTGTCTGTTAGAGGGAAGCAATTCTGTGAATTCAAAGCGGGTTCGTTGGGGGTAATATTCAGTATTAGGAAATAATCCAAATAAATTTAGTCACTAATAATGTTATTTATAAGTGATCCCAAATGAAGTAGTGCTGTGTGATTTTTTGGGCAATAAAAAAGGTGAGAATAACTCTATATGCTCATTAAGCAAGATAGCTTTTAAGTAGTTTTTTTACGCTTTTATCAAACATTGGAAAGAAATACCAGTGGGTGGAGCGCAAATTTAAATACTGACCTACTTCTGCGTTATCATCATCATCATCATCATCATCATCATCACGATCGTTATCTTAATTATAGAATGTTGAATAATTGATTGTAATGTCATGCCCTGTTGTCCTACTCTGGTTGCACGCTATTTTCGAATTTAAAAAAGTCTCAATTCTTTGCTCCCGGATTCATACAATCGTGTCTCGATGACTGATTAAAAATCGTTTTGTCCTCTTATGAAATGATCATTAAGATTTCAATGTAAACAAATGCTTCTGCTTAGAATATATTTATAGTTGTTTGTGTATAAAGTGGCGCTAAAGTAAAATGCACAGAAACGGAGAAAAAGTTTTTAAATTATTTGTGCCATTTAGTTATGTTGGTCGATCCTTCCAGCTTCCATGCACCATTTTTAGTTCAAAAGCTGAAAAAACACCGTGATATCACACTATCTTAACATTAGTTAAACGGCTCTCTCAGAACAGAGTTCACTCAAAGGTCACTCTAACAGTCGCTTAAAGTGGAATTCGCTAAAAGTTACTTTAAAGTTAAACAAAGAAATCCTTAATTTATCACAATGATCATATACTGATCATATCACTTTTACTGCTTAATATATACTACATATTTTTTTAATCTTTGTAATTACCAAAATTTTTGCTCCAAAAAACAGTTTGGCCATCGAGTCGTTAAAAAGGCTATTTTTTGAAGAGAAATATCTTATTCGTTTAGTAAATGAAAATATGCACCTTATGTATGTACAATAATGACCCTATTTATTGGTATATAAACAAATGAGTAGGATGTAAGATGTTCGATTTATTTTCAAATAAATTAATGAGTAAAATGTGACTTCAATTCTGCATTCTTCCCATTTGACCTTGAATATCTAAGTTTGTATATTTACTTCGGAACCCAAATTTTTCTGCATTAGGGTTAGTTATTTCCCACAATTAAGTTTAAATGCGCTAAAACATCATGTTGAAACATTCAAGCGTTCTGGAAATGAAATCTCTTGAAAGATGGATTAATTAGAGCAGTATAAGTGACGGTTAAAAAATCGCTAACATCCAAATTCATTTGGATTCCAAAGTCAGTAGATCGACAAGACCTGGTTCCTAGGTTCCTGATCTGGACAGCGTTTAATCGCAGCTACGAGAAGTTTATTCAAACCTTTATTCACTATTTTTTGGAATTTATTGACTGGTAGCTTAAGTTGAACGGTCAGTCATGCCATCATGCATCCCTGGTTATGCTCCAAAGATGACAATTTCAAGCACTCCGCCTCAGGGCACTTGGATTACAGACTCATTCCACAACAACTGGCTTCTTTCTACACGGGCTTGTGATCTTTCAATCATAGCACTCAAAGACACCCTTTCTTCAGACGAATAAATCATTTGTTTCAGTGGTTAAGCCTCACCCTAGTATAATTTTAAAATACAATATTAAGGAATCTACAATTAACGCCATTGTAATTGAACTAGTATTTAATGACTTTTTATCGTATTGTAAACCCTGAAAATCCACTACAACCCCACTTTCGATTGCCCTTGAAATTATAACCATTGTAGATTCAACTTTTATTTCTATTGTCATGCAAACTCAACTTTCGGATAGTCATTATACCTTGAACATCCATTGGGGATACATTCCACAGTAAATATGATAGAAAGTAACATTTACTGGTGATGATACATCAAACAGTAACCACAAAATCCCTTGAATGCAGTTCATCCCAATTTTCTTCCTCCACTTCTATTAATTTACATCCTAGAAAGAAAACTCATCACTGCCATATCTCTTGCTAACGAGACAACCGATCAGTGACGTGTATATCCAAGGTCATAGAAGCAACAGTACTTTCGAATAATTAGCTGTCGTTTGCACTCTAGGGCTTTTACCCCCATTCAACCACCTCAGTGCACCCATAGTAGTAGTATTTCAATAGGCGTTTATTAATAATAGCATCGGTTAGCTTTTGCACCTGGAAGTGAATGGCACTTATTAGGGTTTTCAATATCCAGCAGCACAAAACGATGGAAGTAGATATGATATGCCAAAATCAGTTTGCAAAGATACCATGGAATTGATTGTTGAGAAGTGTTTTCACTATCGGCTAGGGCGTGCAAGTAGGGTGTGTCTAATAGGCTGTTTGTCAGAGGAAAACATCCCGAAATGACAAATAGGCCATTGCTCTTGCTGCAGCGATCATCTCTGCTTCTGTGCTTAGTCCCAACATTGTCACTGTGCAAGCCAAGGTAAAAGAAGGATTTTCGTCTGGGTGGTTGATAAACCCACTTCCTGCGCGGGTTTATGACTCAACCGACTGACCTACGCCCTTTGAACGCAAATTTGCCTTTGCTCTTTCGGGCTTTTTTGGTGTCTACGCCCACGCAATACTTACTTCTGCCGTTAACAAAACTCCTGTGTTTATTAATAGTTTGAAAAACAAGTTTCCTTTTCTGCGATAGGCCCTGGCCTTCCAATTCCTTCTTAGCTTTGAGTAGGCTGATGATCCACCGCTTTATTGTTTGACAAGTGTTTCAGTCCCTCTTTATTTAGTTACTTGGACTAAATGGGGAATAAGAAAGGTGAATGGTTAAAAAATTTATAGTAGACAATGGTGTGTCGATTGTTACAATTAACTATACCCAGTTTTCTGCAAAACTTGTTACGTATAAAGAAAAAATAAGGACTTAGTTAAGTAACTTAATTTCTAACTGCGTACTTAGAAACCAGTAAAACCAATGGTTGTCTCTACCTTCTTGTTTGATTAATGAGGCCGTATCAAATTTGAATGTCGGCAAAAGTTTTCAAGTCTTTTAATCATTTGAGTTGGAGAGCCCTATTTGTGCATTCTTAACTTTATGAATATTAAATCTCGGAATCTTTTATTATCTGACAGTATTATAACAAAATTAGGGAGTTTTTTCTAAATATATATTATTTCATTTGGGGTGTGCGGTAGACATACCTCCATGTGTCTCCCATCTCTCGACTTTTTGTCACTTTGATGTTCCTCCTCCTCCTCCTCCTTCTCCTCTCTGTGAAGCTCGAAGTCAGCTAAAGGGCTAATGAAAACTATCAAAACGCCTGCTACTTGAAATTGATTATTATATTTTCTCCCTAAACATCTATTAAAAGAATATTCTCTGTTCTCATATTAGGCTTTTGTGTGGTAATTAAAAGTACTCATAATAAGTAAGGTATGGGAGAAATCCTTTATTTTATGGGTGAGAGTTAACGAAGCGAAAAGTTGTAATGATTACACTTTCAAATGATTGAAAACAGTAGTCAACGCTTTCATTTATTGAATTCATATAGACGCCTATATTTGTCTCAAAACTGGCAAGTAATTGAGCTTAATAAAATGACGGAAAAGTTTAATGCAGGGACGTATAATTTACTGCCAAATTTTGGCTAGAACTTTAGTAGCATTTAGTAAAGGCATGTGTCAAACAAGGTTAATTCTGTGTTAAAAATAGGCAAACAGTATTCTTGTTATGGCAGGTCTTTTGCAAAACTGAATAATCATGCGTAGAGTTCAAATTTGCCCCATCTAGTAATTTCACTAGTGCCAAATTGCAGGTATCATTTACTGCTTTTAATGCATTAGCTACCCCAACCCTTCCCCACCCTGTAATCATTTAAAATCCACTTCTTTTGTCTGCCAATTGGGATATTAACGAAAGAAGTACGGCAGGATTTTTTTTGCCCTAATATAAACACCACAAATCGAATCATCACACTGGGATTCGGTTTTGCATACCCCTTTGCGTTCGATTTGTGTGGTTATTGAGAGTATTTATTTATATCAAATGGCAGGCGTTTTGATGGTTATCGTTAGCCCCTTAACTGACTTCGGGCTTCACAGAGGGAAGGAGGAACATCAGAGTGAAAAAAATCGAGAGGCGGGGGGAGGGGGGTGGTGGAATAGAAGAGTGTTTCAAAGATGTAAAAGAGACAGACACAAAGATAGAAAAAAAGGTGAGGCGAGTAATGTGAAAGTATTCAAATATGACATACAGCGGGGTCATGGTAGTTTGAAGCCAACTGCCAGTTAATAGACTTTTTTACCGTATGAGTATACGTTGCCCAGGGTGCACCACGTGGAGGTTAGTCTATTGCACACCCCACAGTTTCAATATAAGAAGAGGAATTGTATCCATAGCTTTGTCTGAAGCTGTTAATGTGCTTTTGACCTGATGTTGGATATTTTGATGACATTTTTCTTTTAGGTTTTAAAAATCATCGAGTTATACCTCTATTAACATTCTGAAATGGTGGTTATTGAAGGTATTGGAGTCATGAAATCGTTTCACTAAGAATTTTCTTTCTCTTCCCCGACCTCAATGTCATTGGCTCATTTGTCATTCATATGAACAAATTTATCTAGTCGCGAAATCAATATCCGTTGAAGTGCACAGTCACCACATTTATTAACCCTACTGGTTGGGACAGAATTTGAGTCTGACAGACTTTAGGCTTCTCACCAGTAGAGCTACACATTGCTTTGCCTCTATCAAGAGAGATGATTATTGGAAATAACTATTCTAAATAAATTTTGAAGTCAGTATACATAAATAGATGTTATTTTAATGTATAAATCAATAGCAAAGTTATGTGGACACAGACTGAACGCAATTTGGCTTTTAGTAAGTCATCATGCCCTTCCGAGTACAATTGTCTCCTAAATTTAACCTAAAGAAAAAAGTTCCCGCCTCCTTGTCTTGTTACTTTGTAATATTAACAAAACTGGAACCGCCATTTAAACAATCCAAACCACTTACCGTAATGCTATTTTTGTAAAGTACATTTCGTCTAAGAATAAAGTCGTGTAGTTAAATTAAGACACTTTATCAGTAAAGTGAAGGTGCTTTATAAGAATACTAGTTTTCATTCATGTAAGGAGACCGAAATACCGTCTTGCCTTCATCGTCAAGTATCTATCACGCTGTCAGGGCCGATGACGCAAGCGTCTTGATAAAGGGAATGCTCATCCCAAGACAAAACATGACCTCAGTAGCTATGGCCTTTGTACTTCCCCAATCAGATGACTGGACCCGAGGGTTTTCCGCTCTGCGATTTCGTCTCAACTTTGGGCCAAATCTGTACAATTAGCCATTCTCACGATCGTACCTTAAAGTACAATGAAAATGTTTGCATGTATGATACCAATTTAATGAATTTCAATTCCCTACTCCCATAGGATGTGAATATGTTGGATCTCTCTTCACCTCTTCGCTTTGGAGTCAAGTGGATACTGGATGTTCCTTCTCCAACTTCGCCCAACGCTAACCTCATGAACTATCCAATCAACAATCCGATTGAAAACACTGGTGAATCAGAGGTAAGTATAAGAACCGACCACTTGCCTTGTAAAATATCACTCACGTGGAACTCAGGGGGCTGTTTTCACATCTAGATCACATTTAGCAATGAGTGCCAAATAAGCCCATGTAATCCAATATTACTTCCGAAATTTGAGTACATTGTAACTAGGTAAGAATCTGATCAATAATTAATGAATCCGACTAAGATTGCAGTAATTTAGGCATCTAACCTTTGCATATTTGTCTTGTTAAACAGAGATAAGGACGGCCCTGTGGTGTTTGTCGGCGATGACGAGTACCAAACAATTGAAATTCGAGCCACAGTGACCAATAGGGGTTCAAGCCCTAGCTACGCCACCAGCATCTATACCTCCTATCCGGAGTCCCTACTTGATCTCAATACTTTTTCTCGTGACAGCGTGAGTTATTTGCCTTATCAATCAATAAATCGATTTTTTTGTTTTCTCTTTCTCTCCCTCCCCCCCCCTCCGCTCTCGTGTAGATAAACTAACCTAGTTCAGTAAGTGGTTGGGAACGGGTGGAAGTTCTGATTAAAATGAGATGGCCAAATATATTATAGTTCAAGTAATTTTCGGGTTCCTGCTCTAAAATGTGGAATCCTAAATACCGGTAATCATCCGCCATGCACCTGAATGGCTAATCGTGTAATTATCACCTGTCGGTTTAGGTTACGTGCTAATAAGAGTTTAATTCAATACAACATAGCAGTGCTCACAAAAATTCACTCCAAGTGGACTCTTATACCTCCCTATTCGCACTACTTAGAAGTAGTATCCACGATACACCAGTCACAAACTTCACAGAATTAAATAATAGAAAGTAATTTGATTAGCATGGGTAACAGACAGGTAATGCAGTCATTAGATTTCATCTTTTTCACTCTCTACCTTTTGGATTTTATGCTATAATGTTAGGGTAATAGTGGTATTGCTCATGGTACATCACAAGATAATCGTGCTACAGCATTAAAATACCGTGGATAACATACGAGTCCAATAGGGAAAAATGTGGGGAGGGGGGGGGGGGAGGGAAGAACATCAAAGCGCGAAAAAGTGGAGATTGGGAACGGAAGAATGATTCACAGATGTGAAAGAGACAGACAATAATGTAGAGAGAAAAAGGTAAGGCGAGTATTGTGGAAGTGCTCGAATATGACATAGTCGGGCCATGGTTTCTTGAAATCAGCTGCCGGTTGGTTGAATTTTCGCCGCATGAGCATACGTTGCCCAGGGTGCACCACGTAGAGGTAAATCTATCGCGCACCCATGAGCTGATATTGAAGTCCGAGTAACCCAACTTTTAGATTATGTGAAATTGGGTGAGCACTGAATAATTCAGATTTGCAGAAAAGGGGAGGGGCATTCGTGTTGTAACATTCATAATGGTGCCCTCACATCAAATACCCAATAGAGCACAATTTTGAGAAATTATCGTTACTTGTATGAAAAGTTAAATGCAAATTGGATCAGATATGAGTTGGTTGGAGAAAGGGGGGAGGGGGGGGGGCGGGTGGAAGTATAGTTGATAGAAATGAGCAATCTGATGCAACGAACGTCGCGGTTCAATCTTGCACAACAAAGATTTGAATCTCCGCTCCTGTTGTCACAAGCACATTGGCCGGAAGACTACGAGTGGAGATGATTAGTCCTGATACTAATGTTCACGCCGTGTTTGCTCTCATTCCAACCGATCCTTCTCCTGGTTACGTTATTATCTCAATTCTTTTACCTGAAATCCTGCTATTGTCGTGACTGGGCTAATGTCCATATTTACACGGCAACACGTGGTTCACGTGTTTGAACAAATTAAACTCCATTAGATAGACCAATCAAAGTGACGCAATACTGCTCTTGTATTTGCAAAATTTTGAATTTTATTTCATTTCATTTTGATGTCATATTTCTAAAATTCTTGAAGTTCTTAATCTAATCCATAAATTTTCCCAATCTTTTCACATAAATACTTGAGTTTATATTGTTTGATTGATTATTGATTATGCCGGCATAAATGGCAAAAATTATCTTGTTTCTGCCTCTCGTGTATTTTCCTAGAAACAGCGAACTATTTCCGTGAAACCTGGTTTAGCCTTATGTCACTTTGGCAACCCTCTGCCACAGCGACAAGAGGCCACATGTGTTCTTCGTTTCAATGTCCTCGGACAGCAGCTCTTGAAGGCTTCCAAAAACTTCACAATCAATAGTACCATATCCTCGTAAGTGCTGTTCACATGGCGATTGTTAATAATTTGTTGAATGTGAAGTCTAACTTTTCTGACGTCGTTTAGCACTTCTGACTACTGACTAATTTTATTAAGCTCCAAGCCTTATAATTTAAAAGGATTAAGGCACCTTCTGGAGCCACTAAGTTGCCAAAGTTAGAAGACGGTAATGGAATTAGATGTGTCTATTTGAGTTGGATACTAGAATTAGCAGAACAGCGAATAAGTTGTTAGTGAGAACTGCCATTCTAATTAGCTTACCAATGCGCATTAGCACTTATGACCATTTAACTATAATGCAATCTTTGATTTAGATCAGATTATTAGAGCTAGCATGTAAGAACTTGATATGTACACATCGCACATTTATGTGACTAATAAAATAGAAGGATAGGAAGATAATCATCTCCTAAACGCCTCTGGTGATTATAGAGCAATAAAAGTGTCCCCCCTCCCCCGAAAGAAATTGATTGATGAAATTGGATCCTAATTTGTACCGACACTAAGCTTTTTATTTCTCATGGGAAGCTTATATTTCAGCGGTTGCAGCGGTTGGTGTAAGTTAATTTAATGAATCAGAATAAACTCTCACCTTAAATGTCAGAACTGGGGTTATATTAACAAGTAGCTTTAATTGTAATCCGAGACAATATCTATCGAAAGAGCTACGACGTCGTCTAATGTTAAGTTTCATAAAAAGGTAATCAAAAATTGTTAATTGTGAAGAGAAATTAAGAAAACTGATACCAATTGCCCATAATACTAATATATTGAACCAATTTTACGTTGAAAGTGATCTTAGCTTGCGGTGTAAATCATTATTTTAGTCAATTTGAAATGTCCCCTTTGCGTTCTTAGGACAGTTTGACTTAAAAGCAAATTAAGTATCAAGGATTCTATGAATTATATTTCACAAACACTTTTTATACTAAAAGTGTAGCTGGCGCTAATGCAGGTAAACAATCGGTCGTGGTTGAGTGACCAATCTTACTATTAGTTTACTCAATATCCAATCAAAGGAGAGGGAATCAATATTATCCAATGACAAACACTGATATAGCTTGTATCTCTACCATTGGTTGAAGTGTTTGGGGAATCCATGTTCTCAAGCGTTGGAGTTGCTGGGTGTTTTCTTGGAAGCCAAATTTCAAAAACAACTCCCAATTCCGTTTCATTAGTTGTAAAAATAAGTTATAAACGGAGTCTAATTTTTTCAAAATGTGGTAAATAATATTGGAAAGGTTAAACTCAGAAATAATAGCTACTGAGATGTGGCGACATAATTAGTCAAATTGTTACCATTTAGTAGCAGGTTAATTATAGTTTCATGAAAAACAAAACATCGATTAGGATTAACTAGTAACCATTTTGAATAAACTATAGGGGAAGTACCAAAGTTGCTACAAAATCCGTTTGATTATATGAAATAGTGAACCTCTTATTATCGAAATCGTCTAATAAAAGGAAAAACAATATCCATTTGAATTTTCAGGATTGTAGTATCATGAAAGATTTTACCCAATTAATTCGTAACAATTCAAACTGAAATGAACGATTATCTTACTCGAGTTTTAACACATTAGAGAATATGGCAAGGCATGCTATTGGACTATCAACCCGAGCAAGAAGGTCGAAATATTTATCTCCTTTTTGTCGTTTTCCACGACTAATAGGAAGTGACTGGGCATTTCCTGCCTGGAGATGCAGCCATGTTAATTAGCCCTTAGCGTAACAGTCTAACCGATATCATTCGACACCACAACAATTCGATTATGTCATCACAGCAATTAACGACAAATTATTTCATGAAGTGACGCTACATTTTATGACTATTTAAAGATGATTAAAGCTGCTTTAATCAGTGGCTCAAATAGTATGTCGTTAGGACTAAATCATCTCACTGTTCAATCAAATTATAATCATACGAGGGGACTATGATTTATCTTCAAAGGCAATAACGTTGTTGGCCACTTCATTGTTTGTTTGTTTTTTTTCCTTTACAATTTTCGATACATCGTTCGTTTTCCAGGAGTCCAAAGTTCCCTCCGAAAGCTCTGGCACCACTCTCGGATTCTATTACTATAAAGGTGAAAATGAGTGTCAATGTATCAGTAACGGGGTAAGTTGCGTTGTATGAAGGTACTCTCTCTTAGAAGGTGAACGGGCTGCAAATTAACGCTATTGACCTCTTTCAGGGAAATTTTACCAGACGCTGCTTACTACTTCGGGAATGTTACCGACGGTATTTTGGCAAATAATGGTGAAAACAAAATCGGCTCAACTCGTCTCTTAGTTAGAGTCCGCGTGAGTGCAAAATTTCTTCTTTTTTCTTGGTCTATACATTGGTACCGTGAGTTTATTGCCTCCTAATTGTAGATCCAAAACTTGCGGAAACACAGCCTGATTCCCAACTCACGGCTGGTTATCGATTGGCCGCACGAAATCGCGGATCTAGTTGATGAAGACAATGGAAAGTACCTCTTCTACCTTCTTGAAAAGCCTTATGTAACCAAAACGGACCTTCCTTCAACATCGAACTCCACAATCACATGCGACTCGAGGGCATTAGATAAATTGGTGAATCCCTACAACTACCGGGTAATTTAGCTAATACATGTCTACTTATATTTACTTAGTAGAACGTGTTGCCAATATTACTTTATCATTCAGGTGTTCAAATCTCTTATGCCCCAGCCTCGAGGTGAACCAGTTGCGACGGCTCCCATTGATCTTCCGTTGAATCATCCATCAGAATATCCTCCACTTAAATCCCAGCTTGAATTGGAGAAAATGCCATACCAAGGCGACGTCAAGCGTATCAAAACTAACCTAGTAAGTTAAGAGCTTCATTAGTACGTGCATGTTAACTAGGGCAATATGGTGGCTAATAGATTTCCACTTGCTTCAGACATGCTACAATGGTCAGCTACGATGCGTACCGATAGTGTGTGACCTTGGACCTCTTTCGTATCGAGCTGGTGTAATTACCTTTGAAATGCCCGCCCGACTTTGGGATAATACAATGCGACAGGCTAGTGACCTTTGCTTAAACAAGAATTAAGAGATTTTGGATAAAGAAGATTCGCTTTTTTATTATAATCTCCTGCAGGATTTCAAGGACATTTTTCTAACCTCTGTTCAAATGACAGCAACTTGGAGAGCAAGTGTTTCATATACCATTGATGCGGGGGACAAGGAGTATGCTTCGGATGATGTGAGTTCACCAAAGCGAGTAACCATCCCCTAATGAAATCTGCTAAAACAAAACGGTTGATTGCTTGTATTGGGACGATCGGAACTTGAGATTAATATTTGAATGACTAAGGAATGTTGTTCAATATCATCAATAACGCTCAACGTACAATTTCGGTTTTTGATTTCGATATTCATTGGTTGATGCAACTAACCGTACCACTTGACGCTGGTTACTAGAGGAGTGGCTGATTAGGAGTTTCTAAGCGAAGGAAACAAAAGAAGCCTCAAGCGTGCTTATGAGTCAATATTGAATGATGAGTTGAGTGGTCAATTGAAACCTCAACCGTAGGGAGCATTTTGACTTTCAAGAATTTCAGAACAATGTAGCAAGCGACTAACAAGTGTTAAATCACCAGAGCAATGACACTCATGCCTTGCTGAATTCGTAGCGATGTTTAAATGACGCACACATGAGTGCAAAGTTATTATTGGTTTCGATACATTGAAATGGATAACACAGAGAATCCCAATAGAAATGTTACTATCAATTGTTTGATAGAATAAATAGACATTTATTCAACATGAATAACAAACCTAATCAGAGTGCTCGGGAATAACAGGACTTAGATTCTATGAGGTTGATTTCAATCAAACCACATTTGCATTCATTTCCAAACTACACAACCTCCCAAAGTTGGTTTGTTCATGCCCGGCTATCTACCTTTAATCATACAGGTATATGACTTGTACCCGGAAAACTGTCTGGGCTTGACTCAGCCCAATCAGGTATGCTTGCTATCTTCCATTCGATCGGATGCATTTTTAGCAGCATGATTTGCTAGTTAGCTTATCTCACTGATTTTCACTGGCATGGTATATAGCAAAACTAAACCAATATTAAAGGAGTATACATATATAAACAGCCTTTTTTCTATTGCTTAGTTTGAGCTCAAAATATTTAACCACATGGAACTCGAACCAGTTTATCCAAAAAACATGCCTCTGTACATCGGTCTAGCTGTATTTGCGGGGCTCCTACTTCTTGCTATTCTAATAATCATCTTGTGGAAGGTACGTTCTTATTCTGATGCCAATAGCGCTATTGGTGGCATTAAGTCAAACCGCTCTATTGCATTGCAGGCCAAGTTCTTTGAGAGGAAAAAATTTAAGAAGCGCTTTCAACGTGGGAAAAATGGAGCGGAGAACCCAAAGCCCGCTAATCCGGAGGAGAGACCCTTGAAGATCACTAATATTCCACCACAAAGCCCATCTTCCCTTCACAGTCCTCCGATATCAGCCTATGGAGATATGCATAGATAGGTGAAAGAGAGCAATCATCAACGACAAAATAACCTCCTGTACACAGACACAACTAACAGCACCCAATTCTTTGAAATTTACATATTCCTTTCCTTCATTGAAGCTTATTCTGTATATCTACATTCACCGAACACTATGAGCGCTTGCTGTGATTTTGTAATAGGATTTTGAAATGAACAACAAAGCACCATAGACATGCCAGCAAAAAATCAACTTTTTCAAATTAAGCTACTGACATTCTTTGATTCGTTTGTCAGAATGGGTTGGTACCGATAGAAAGAAGCATACTTTTACAACCAGCCATAAAGATTGAGATGAGCTTAGAAATGGAAGTAAAGCTCATGTTATCACCGGAAAGAAGGGAATTGATAGTTAATTTGCTAATAGGAACGCCAAAAGAACTAAAGTATTAAATGAAAGTAACCTAATCTACGATCCAAAATCTCAGTTGGAAAACAGACAAGGGATTCAACTGGTCCGGTATAGACGAAGTTTACAGAAGCCTAATTGCTGTAGTTGAAACAGCTTGTGAAAAGAACATCAATATCAAGGACTTGCTATTAGCCGACACGCGAAACCCAATAAACACAAGAATGGCGGCATCTTCCAAAGAAATATTTTAGCAACCTTGCTAGACACATATAACCAAGGCAAACTACATAATAACTCAGATGTCCCCATCTAGTAACCAAAAAACACAAGAAACATGAATTCAACATAAGGATACATAATATAAATTAAGTAGAAAGATTTCATTAGACAGAAAAGGCAAACAAGATTCGTTCTTGTTCAGAATGGCGAAATATAAACCAAACAGCCTCATAGACAAACCCCAACGCATTCACCCTACAACTAATGGGACCGAAACAAACAACACAAGCACTGAAATGTGCATAAAAAATAAAAACTGATAAAAAAATGATCGGAGTTGCAAAATGAAAAGTACTACATTCACTCAGAACAGTAAAAAATAATTTTGCATGTTAAATAACGCGAAAAGCCGACATAAGACGCAGCCTGTTTTCATTGGCAAATCACAAGTATAGTTCAAGAACTGACATTAAAACGTGGCGGAAAAAAGTCAATATGAAGTTCAAAGGCTACCTTACAATTGGCCTAAAATATTAGACTACCAAATCCGATAAATAGAAATATAAAACAGTTGACACCCATTATTATGCAATCAAAAAACGCAATATCCAATAAAAGATACATTTGTCATATTTGCAATATAAAAATTTAGAAAAAATTTGGTTTCCAAAAGAATTTATTAATTTCTTTGCATAATTTACAACGACTTAACCACGAAAATTAATTTCGCCTTCGGGAACAACGGGGGCATCTTTGCCAGTCTCAGGTGCTCCCACAGCGCCACAACGATAGGCACCTCGGCCATCATTTGGCATTCTGGGTCCAGATGGACCTGTCATTCCAAGTCTAGCGGTATCAATAGTTGGCTTGTTAAGGGTAAATGGAACGATTTCCGTGGGAAGGTGAAGGACCTAGAGACTTATTTAACTGTTGAAAAATTTTACCTCGCGCAGATAATCAATTCCTTCATTGGTGAGGAACCAGTAGTAAGTCCTCCAGGCGAACCGTTTACGTACATAACCACGTGAAGCGAGGGATTTCAATACGTTCATAACGTATAAGTTCCTCACCTTGACAGCCGGATGGAGAACTTTAGGTCGGGGATCCTCAATAGCCGTCATTACACCTTCATTTAGAAGATATTCATAAATAGATTTGCGGACAGCGACAGGAATAAGCATTTTAGAATACGCACACGCTCAGATAGACCAAGCACAAAAAGTGACCGCTATTCCCTTTCAATCAACAAAAACAAATTCATTCAATTTTTTTTAATAAAAAGGTCTATAATAGAATTAAAAGTAGAGTACTACGTATATTATTTAATTTGTCTAAAATCATTTTAAGTTTACTTGCATCGTCAAGTTTTTTTATAAAAATTCGATTTTTTATTAAAACAGGGCTGTATGATTTATTAAACGTTTGATTAAATTGTTTAACATTGAGTTATTTTCAATCTTTTACCTCCAGGTGGATACATTTATTACTTTTCTCATATGCATATGGCATAGTATATTGAATATTATTACTCAAAATACAGCGTGTCACATTTTGTCAACTTTCTCAATGATTTTGCTGCCCATTGAATTTCCAAACTTCCACTAGAATATTTGCTACCTAAATTAAAGCATGAAGATTTGCGTAATAAAAAAATATTTTAAATGCATACAATGGTATATGATATTGTATTGCATCCTGCCAACTATTTGTAAAGATTAATGTTACTGAATGAATTGTGTGTTTTCAATATGTATTAAATTTGATTGTGGCCCCTTCCTTCTCATATCATGCCAAATATCAATTAAGAGTAAATTTCTTTATTTTATTACAAAATCCATGAACGCTCCGTTATTTGTTGGTTTTGCCAATAACTTTTGAACTTGAAAATATCGAATAAGTTTAAAATTGATGTAAAAGGCAAATACCTGTATAAGACAATATTTTCTCTTTTTTCTCATTATTTCACATGAAATAACTTCTAGTGTAAGTTATTTCTTTTGAATTTGAAATGAAAAGTACTCAGTTACGCTTGAAGCATTCGCATTATTTCTTTATTAATCTGCTTTTTATCTATATCCTAAATTATGAGAACAAGTGAATTGAAACTAATGGTCCCTAACTGTGATGGATAATTAAATGGCAGTCAGTGGGATATATATAGGTTAACTTTCTTATAAATTTAAGATAATTTAGATTTATAAATTTTCGGAAAATGCATACTTATGAAACAGATAAATTATTCCGATATTGCCACCGGTCTTTAAATATAGCACGAATAAAGCTAAAAAATGTTGAAGCCTATACATGCAGCAATTTTTATTATCTAGACTCTAAATATTCAAGCTAAAAATACTTGGAAAAGTTCTGATTATCCATTTGATATTTTCAAGTGTTCGATATTTTTCGTCGAACTTACAAAAAGTAATCAGAAGGCAAAAGAGCAGATATTTTAAAAGTTTTACGATTACATTCTATATTTGTAAAAGATTACTCTCAAAATGGTCTTTTATGTTTTTTTTTAGATTCTTTGTCTTTACTTAATACTTTATGACAGTTAACCAATAAACATAAATATATTCAAAATTTTTATATTGGCGTCACAAGTATTGCCGCCCGTGACAATACATGTAACTGCATGCATTGTCCATCATTAGGACTTCATACTTATTGCCTCATTCAGATAGATAGCACAATTTAAATTCGTGTGTGCTAAGCATATGAGATGCTTGTTTATATCTTGCAATTGTTAATGACTGACTGGCGATAAGATCTCGAAAACCACTACTTAGCTATTTTGCTGGCATGCGATGTATCAAAAATAGTTTTTTTGAAACTAACGGTTTATTTAATGGGAAAATCTCATTTGAAATCACTCTTTAAAGGAACTTAGAAATTACTTGGAATAACGTTTATGGAGGACTTTGCATTCAATGAATACCGGAGCAGGAAGTATAACGCAACTCGAAGCTCTCAACTTTAATGGGAATCAGAATGTGTAACTTGGTCGTACTTACGAGAAGCCGCCATTATGCTCGTTCTCATGTAGCGTACCAAAAGACATTGAATGAGCACCTAATTTTATAGTTATATTTTTTATATTATATTACATTATATATATATATATATATATATATATGCAAACGTAATGTTGTAATAAATGTACATCAATACAGAGTTGTAGCGATATGTATTGCTTAGATACTGGATTACGATTCTTAGTTATGGCTAAGTTGAAGTGATGACGACTGAAGATTTTAGCTTAACTAATGAAGTTGACAAATTTTATCAAACATCCACATTTTTGCAATTTCATGCCTATAGAGTACAAGCTTTACACGAACAAACGAAGAAACATTAACATTATTAACACCAAGATTTAGAACAGTACAATTATATGTATACTGATGTTGTTTTATTAAAAGGCTTTAGAACCATGTGGGCTGAAAATTTTGATTTAGAATCTGACAATGAGGGGACGAGGCATTTTTATTATTGTTGAAATATTAATTTGGTGGCTAAAATAATTTTGAATCTGTCTTTCTTATCTTAAAAGCTTTTAAAATTGAATCAATAGTAGCATCTTTTAAGCAAACTTTAAATTATATATACATATTATAAATTTATTCTTATTCAAAATCATGAACCCTTATAAATATATTAGTAACAATTATTTCCATTAACGAAGGAGAACTATCTATAGTGGTATAACCGATTAAACATATTGTTTCAACTTTAAGGGTTTTTTGGCTGCCTATGTAAACGCCATACGCACAGTTTCTATGTTCATAATTTAAATGTTATTACTGAAATTAATAGCGGATAAAACGTTAAGATACTGAAACCGACACATTTTTTACTTTATGATGTCGTAGTCTTTAAGCGAATGGGTCATATACCTGCCAATAAAGCAAGTCAACTTCGACAGAAAATTAACTTCAAGAGGCAGAACATATTAATCTAGATAACCTCACTTAGTGCTTGCGACCTTCATAAGACAAATGCCTGTACTGACTGGAACGACAGAGCTTATTTTGGAGGATAATTGGTAATTGGAAATAAAGCGAACGATGCCGGTTCTGGAGGTTAGCAATTCGGATTTTGCGGAAGGATCGAAGTGAGAAAGATAGAACAGTTACCAAAGTTAGCATCCATTGTTCATTGACGATTTAGTTAAACATTGAGTCAGAAGGCACACAGTACAGAAAGCAACCGAGGGACTATGAGTCCGACTGCCCAGGCACAATAAATTTCTTCGCCCGGATTTATATTAAGAGAATTAATAACTAATTTAAATAAACACAGAATTATTGAATTATCACGCTGAAGCTAATTATTTATTTGTTAGTAAAATAATCGTTTATCTACGCAATTTACCATGGATTTTAAGAAAAATGATTTCAATAGATAGACTAGGCATTCGTAATAAAGTTTCAATTTATCAAAATCAGGTACACTCTTCTTTGGATTTAAGTTTATCAAGCACTATTCGAATTTGTGATCACTGAATGAGGGGGGGGGGGTATTGAATTCGTCGGAGCCCTACGAATTCGGATACCTGACATTCGGATGAAGGATATTAACAAGCCCAAAACGACTGTAATAATTTTTATTGTCTCTTTTAAAAGAAGGGCTGGTTTTTTCTATCGTTTCAGCAAAGGCTGGCAAGCGGTATATTTGCATTGAATATTCGACAATTTCTTGTGTTCGTTGGAACCGCGTTTACTTAATAGATGAGAAAAGGCACTTTTAATTGAGCTCATGATTGAATTTATGTATAAGTTTTTTGACATTTTATTTTCCTTTTTCAGAAGGCTAGAACATTTTATTTACCGTGCTAAAGCAATAATTCATTCAGCACTGCTTTGCTAAGTCTCGCAAGATAATTCAGCAAAGCGATAATTAATTTTATTACCAAATGTAGAAGAATCTAACACGTTTATTGTATCGTAGAGGCATAAAAGAAGTTGAATTAGTAAAGCCAATTAAAGGACGTGGGTAGGAAGTCGATAGTGAGTCATGAACAAGTTCTTTAATTTGATCTTCGATTTCACTTAATGAGTTGTTCAGGTTCAGAGTTAAATTCCAACCCCTTGATTGCCGATCGAATTTCTGTTCAAAATTTCAGTACCCATTGATCAGTTTTAATTACGATAGTCGATCAAGCCACTTCAATTCATTTAGTCCTTTTCTCGAAGAGGAAAGAGGCAGCATGATCTTGCATGATAGACAGTGTCCAGAGGGCAGATTTTAAGAAAGCCAAGGAACGGATTTTAAAATTGATTTTAAGGCTAAAAGATCCCAAAATGACCTCCCTCTTTTCTCCTAATAGAAGATTTAAATGCTCTCACAATAAAAGAAAATTAATAATTTTTAATATGTCAATTGAATACAATACAGTAAAGAGTTACGAAATTTGAGAATGTTTGAAAATCGATAAGTTATCGATTAAAAAAAGGAAAACATCTCACACAGAACGTCCTTTGCAGGGACTGAGAGTTATTATGCATCCATCGATCAGGTGCTTTGGATAATAAAATGCTATTCGATCTGAATCGAGACTGGGAAAGGTTAAAAGACCTGAACAGCTTTGGGGATGCCATTGGAAATCTAACAGTCGCCCGAGATTCCGAAAATATCGTTCAATAACCTTGGGAGGTGGACAGGGAGCATTCGATTTTCTTGGATAAGCCTGAAACTTCAAGACTTTTTCTCGAGTTCCTTCTTTGGGCAAAGAACCTTTCATTCGAACACTAAGAAAGAAAACTTTGCATTTAATACAGATTTATCACCTATTTATCCTAGTCTTTTACCTTTTCCGCTTTTATTTTCCCATGCACCTACCAATTCTAACAATCTACTAATAGGATATTAAATCAAACGACATAGATCATTCACCAATTTAATTAAATAAAACAGAGCATAACCATAGTCTTTAATCTTACATTTGTCATTAGTATTTCTTCTAACAGCATTTTTAGATAATACTAAAGAAGTTTGCAATTTAGAAAAATGGCAAAAATGCTAAAATAAAACCGGGAAATTACCTTTGTTTAAATGGGTCACTTTTCGAAATAGTAACCTTGAGTTCGCATTCATCCACGAAATGCTGTGAGGTCGATATTACCTTACGTGCTCCTTCACTGGTCTCAAAGGTAACGAAGCCGATCCTTTTATTATGATTCCTACTGAATGATTTAATATTACCAAATCTTTCGAAGTGCTCCTGCAGAGCTTGACTTGAAGGAGTCGGAGCCTTGGTTTCCTTATCCAATGTTTTGAAATAGATACATCTAAAAACACCTCTCCACGTAGGTTACTTAAGTGAAACGAGTTTATTAATGAGATGTTTTAAACGTACAGATTCCGACGTTTGCAGGAGATAAGTTGAAATTTGCACCCATTTATGACATGCTCTGGTGCTGTTAGAGCTATTTCGGCTTCTTTGACAGTTCGGAAAAAAACCTTCGCGGTAGGAAATGTTGTCCTGATTACCTCCACAACTTTTCCATACTGCTCAAAGTGCTGCTGAATTTTGCTGATTGGCGGAAAGGGAGCTTTAGAAGTCTTCATTAGCGCTTGAATCTGAATAACTTCACTTTTAGCGTCTTGTGTAGCGGCCTTAATAGGGCTGGAATCGAAAAGTTAATATAACGATAAAAGGGGTTGAGATTGTATTAGTGCATATATATTTCGTTGTATTAACCTATATTAATTATACTGGGAGAAAGCGAATCTTATAATTTTGCAGACGTGGAGACGTGTCCGTTGAAGATTTATTTTTCCGAATACTTCTGGGAAAGCTTGCGACAAACGTAAAAACGCCAATCTCATCAGGTCTCTTAACTCTCAGTCTTTTATGGGTCATCAGTTACAAAACCGAACGTGTTTTAGCCAAATTAGGCAAGAAATGTTGAGTTTCGTCTCTGTTATTTCGAACGAAAATTGTGACTCGAAAATGCCTCTAATTCTTTACCTTAACGTGGCTACTTGTTCACCGGGTGCAGCGACCACCAAGACTTCTCACCGTCAAAGTTCCAATCACTTTAAATCTTATAATAAAAGTATTAGAACGTCATTCGTAACTTAAGAATGAATTTTTCTCTAGCCTTTACAAGTAATGCGTCGTTGCCACTCAAGCAACCTTTCATGGAAAGCAATTGAAAATGATCACGACGGGCTGTAAGATTATAACTCGAGCTTTGTTAGAGTGCTACATGTGCTGAAATGGCAAAAAAATGATTTTTGAGCGAAATTATTTGACTATATCGATTTCTATAGCCACCCGATCCACTGTGAAATTTCAATCAACTGTTTATGTGCGATAGACATATCTCCACGTGTTGCTCACTGGGTAGCGTATGCTCCTACGGTAAAAAAGTCTATTAACTGACAGTCGACTTCTGACTTCAAACTACCATCACCCCACTGTATGTTATAATCGCTCACTTCACAGTACTTACCTTGCCTACTTCTCTACCTTTGTGTCTGTCCGACTCTTTTACACCTGTGAATCACTATTCTGTTCCCCCTCTCGATTTTCTGTGACTTTGATGCTCCCTCACTCTGTGAAGCCAGAAGTGAACAAAAGGACTAATGATAACTATCATAAAAGCCTGACATTTGGAATAAATAAATATATACTAAATAATGCAATAGATGGTCGATAATATAAATGAAATATGCTCCTGTTCAGAATGTGAATTCTTCCTGAAATGCTATTTTTGGATTTGCCTATGGGTTAAAAATTTGGATGTCACATTGCTGACACTCACGATAAAATTACGATGGTTGTCTAATTTATTCCAAGCGTCCAGGTGGTATAAATTTAATCCAGGATTTCTCAACCTCACAACTCCAATTGGGGGATTGGGGGGGGGGACACAACAAGCTGCTCCCAAATCTATTATTATACGAAAAGTGGCCGAAAATTTTCGCGTAGGCTTTAACGGGTTCGTGATTTGGAGTAATGTTGACGGTTGATTTAAAATTAAAACAATCTTACCCAGACGAAGACAACTCGCGAATAGCGGGGCTATGTTTACTTTACCATTTGTAAATATCATGATCAGACATGTCCAGAGCCGTTTGACCTTGGACTATCCTATCGATGATGGCTTATCCACTGTTTCTGCTCTTACGAAATGCTATTACTTTTCCAAATCGATAGAAATACTTCTTGATACCCACCCTTGTTTGGATAAGGTTTGACAGATAAGACTCTTGACTTGACAATATTAGATTTATTTGGAGATCATGGTGGAGCATCAATGGGGTCAAGATCTCATAATGTGTTAGAAAGAACCCACACATCATTTGTAGGAATAGCTTAAAACTACACGAAGATGTAAGCCACGCCTTTTTACGTTGCTATGCATGGGGTGTGCGATAGACTTACCTCCACGTGGTGCACCCTGGGCAATGTATACTCATACGGCAAAAAAGTCTATTAACTGGCAGTTGGCTCCTGACTTAAAACTGCCTCTGTATGTCATATTCGGCTTCATCCACAGTACTCACCTCACCTTTTTTCTACCTTTTCCGCCTTCATCTTTGAAACGCTCTTCTGTCCCCCCCCCCCACTTCTCGACTTTTCTCACTTTGATGTTCTATCCCCTCTATGAAGCCTGAAGTTAACCAAAGGGGTAATGATGACCATCAAAACGTCTGCCATATGATATAAACATTGCTATGCATTACTCATTTATAACGAAAAGTCAAAATGACTGACTTAGTTCTGAGAATAGCCAGCGATTGATTAAGATGAAATTTGCATTATGTTTTATTTTTCAGGCATCTAGAAATATGATAATCCTAGTGTACGATAGATGCAGGAATGTGTATTGACAATAGTTCTTTAAGTAAAACCTACAATGTGGGGATATTCCCTAATCAGAAAACCGATATTTATCTGTGCTCCTCTGCAAATCGTAAAACGGAGAATTTGACCTTCGTTTTTCAATATATTCTGAGAGTCTTTTTTCATTGGTGGACAGAGGTGTTATGCTATTTTATCATGGCTCTAAATGTGTGCTAAAATAGGGCCTCCTTAAAGCATGTGTAAATTGATAAGAACTCGGAATCGTAAACGAATCAACATGAAATCGACAAGTACAAGAATTCACATACAGATTAATGAATGATTATGTAAGGAGAAACATGATAGAAGTGTCCTAAAAAAGTGTATCAATGCCGCATTCTTAATCCCAAGGTCTATCGGATCCATTTGAATTCGAAAAATCTTCTCAATCCTTTGATAATTCACTATAAATCGTTCCCTTTTACTTCCTGTTAAGTACAAAATTGCGCCAATCAGACAATAATGGGAAAACTATCGATCCTGATGAACAAATTAAGCTACGCCAATCAATGTTTGCTTTTAATGCATTAATTTTCACTTACCTCTCATTCACCACAATTTCAAATGCACAAAACGCTGCTTACGGTGCTTTATGCAATCAATGCTTTAGAAAATTGTGTGGAAGTAGAAAAATTATTGGAATATGTCAAATTTGAGAATCAATCAGAAGTTGCCACACCCGATTCGATTACCATATTAGGGAGACCTTTTAGAATTATTTCAAATTGAGTTGCGTTTTGAGTTTTTTGGTGCCATTATATGATAAGTGGAGCAAATCTCCATTGAAAAACTAGTAAAATTTTGATTTCTGACTCAACCGATGGAAATATTATAGCCTCAAAATGTAAAACCTATGGGGTTTTAAATTGTTGTTTTGAAAACAAAATGATAGATAAGATTCGAAATAAAAAATAATTGTACATACTGAGAGAACCAATCCGTGTAGTCTTCATAAAAACACGAATTATATGCTCCTGTTCCGACTACTTTTCCAGTTGATTGGAACATCGAAGTTTCAGGATCTTCATCGTCATCACTGCCAATCGCAGAGTAATGATGACTAGTTTTACTAATAATACAAAAAATATCTTTTACAAGTTATGATTCAATAACTCGATAATGATATTTAGAGCAATAAAGGACAGATTTTACTCCAGAACCATACAGTGTAACCACTCTGCAATCTAGCCTATTATGACAAATATATGACAAGTTTGAAATAATTTGCCAAAAAGTTTGTAACTTGCCTAGTCTTAGATACAGTTTTTTTATTCATATTTAACATTTTTTAATTGGAGACTTTTCGTAAATGTATAGTTAAAGTACCCCACGAATCTGGGCTGATTTGGCACCGGTTTGGAGTAAAGAGTTACACTAGTTTATCATTACTTAATTTCATATCTTAAGATTAATCTAAAATTCTACTGAGTGTTAACTAATTGGTCATTTGATCATCTTTAGAGTTTCAGAGTAGTAAAATGGTATTTGCTGAAGAAAGTTTATTTACCTTACTATGAGTCAACTTATTAATATTACACAACTTACTCTCTTGCCAAAGTAGTATTAGCAAAGGCTCTTCTGTCGCGAATCTGAAATTTGAGAAAAATTTAATCAATAATCTAACTTCCGTCTAAACGTGATTTGGGCAACGAATGCTTAAATCAATCAAATTATACAACTTCAAAAAAATGAATTTGACACGAATGATTTGTAATCGTTAATTTCTCTGTTGAGGGGTACGTAATAGACTTATCTCCAATTGGTGCACACTGGGCAATGTATACTCATAAAGCAAATAGGTCTATAAACTGACAGTTGACTTCTAACTTCAAACTCCCATGGCACAATTGAATGTATGCCATATTCTGCCACTTCCACAGTACTCGACTCACCTTATCCTTTTCACTAACAATCTGTGAATCACTATTCAGTTCCTCCTCTCAACTTTTGTTTCTCCACCTCCTCTATGTGAAGCCCGAAGTCAGCTAAAGAACTAATGGTAATTATCATTAAGCCTGCCATTTGACATAAATTTTCTCAGTTGATGGTAATTAGTCAATGAGTGTATTTGCACGCATTCTTCCTTTTAAGTCACTCAATTGTTGAAGTTCAAAATAAGATACAAAACAATTGAAATTAAAAATGAATTTACCGTTTCTGATGAATTGCTTAAGGAAGAGCAACAACATAATAGCCTTCCAAAGAAGCCCCGTTTCGGCTTTTGATGGGCCTTCATCCTTAAGCAAAACTGCCAAACACAATGCGAGATTATATAATGATATAAACACAGCCAAATTGTAATTAATTCGTGAAGGTCAAAAAAAGATTCCAAAGTTTACCTCAGCTTTGTGAAAAAGGAGACTTACTGCATGTCAACTCTTTCACAGATAAACAATCCAATCATTTTGATTTGCGTCTCATAGGTTGAATTGAAGAGCTTTCGAAATCACGCATGTCAGTGTGATATTTCGCACATAAAGCTCATCTATAATGAAATACACTTCCAAACCGTGTGCTTTCATCATGAAACGCCAATGATCGAGCACTTAGATTCTTTTTTTATCGTCTTTGAATTGGTTCTATGATTGCTGTCTAGAAACGGATAACATTGCTTTCATTTGTTTAGCCTGCCTTATGGTCAAAAGAGATATCTTCGCCTTCAATTTACTGATTGATGAATAAGTGTGACATTTAAGAAGCACTCAGCGAATTGATTTATTGGAATTATTAGTGATATAGTCCTGAAAGGATTACGCTTAGGCAATCAGATTCAACTTGGGTCTCGTCAAAATACTCTTAAAAATATTCAAATTCGTATTCTACTTAATTTAGAATTGAGTATCAACATTAAATTGCTTTTCACCATCCTCGATCAACTATCTGTCAGCTACAACTATGATATAATAAATCGCAAAAAGGGGTTTTCTCAAACACAACGCAATATGTTAAACGCTATTCTTTGTCCAAAGTGATTGAGATTGTATGAGACAGGTGAAAGGGCGATAGATTCGTGAACACAAGGGATTAAGTGAAATGAACTTTCTAGAAATGATGAAACTTATTAATCTAATTATGTAGCTATCCGTGTTTTGAAGTAGAATGAAGGCTCACAAGATCACTGAACATTGGGGTTACCAATTTGTGGGAGTAAAAGAATTCGAACCAGATCGTAGAGGCTATGGCAAGATCAACCAGCTGGCAGTAGTTCCAATAAATGGAGAACACAGTGAGTTGTGTCTACTGGGTGATCGTCGAAGTAGTTTTGCCGCAGTAATGCCAAAGATCAGAGGTGTGCGATGGACTTGCCTCCACGTAGAGCACCCTGGGCAACGTATACTCATACGGCAAAAAAGTCTATTAACCGGAAGTTGACTTCTCACTTCAAACTAACATCACCCCACTGTACGTTATAATCGCCCACTTTCACAGTACTCACCTTATCTTACCTTTTCCTCAACCTTTGTATCTGTCTATCTCTTTTCCATCTACGAATCACTCATCTGCCCCTCTCTCGAATTTTTCACACTTTTATATTTCTCCCCACACTGGAGCCCGAAGTCAGCTAAACAGCTGTTGACAACTATCTAAACACCTGCCATTTGAAATAAATTAATGTCGAAAACACATTTAAATTTAATAGCATTGAATAAAATTTATGATTTATTAATATTTAGTACAAAATTGCTAACATATTCCAAGTTACACTAGGGTATCAGATGGAATATGTGCAATATGAAATGCAAAGAAATCAGAAGATTGATGAAATTGATTTGTCCGAACTTTTATGGAAGTTTTTTCAGAAAGAGGATGTTGTTTACGTTCATCCACATACTTCTTCTCTCTGTGGTATTATCGTCCTCCCTACAAAAGAGACTGCTGAACAGTATAGAGCCAAGTCGATGGTTGGAAAATTGATCTCCATCATGCGGAGTCAGCTTTGACGTAAGTAATTTGATACTTTTCGCATGTTTAAAGCTTAGAAGGAAGAATAGTCTGTTGGAGTAACAAGAACAAAGATCACTAATTGAGGAGTCAGTGGATTAGACGCAGATTTTACAAATTAATTTCAATTTGGAGTGTTTTGATGTGGTGAGATGAATGAAAGGAGTTGAGGCGAAAGCGTAAGAGCAGTCGAATGACAGGCGCGAGTCAGTGTGTGGGGTGGGTGAGGAGATATGATGACAGATTATGAGTCACTTTGACAAGATCATGAGTGAGTGCACAAGTGCTTCTACGCGCGTCTAGCCTTGACAGGTAGAGGTTTGAGTAATAAGGCAATACAGACATCATTGCGGCCCCATGGTTGGAAATCCAAGTATTGTAATTGAGTATAGGACTAAAGAATACTTTTGCGTAAAAGCATAGAGGGTCAGGCTTTAATTATTTTAGCCAATTTTGTCAACGCACTATTTGGTTTAGACGTACAAGGCTTTCAGCCAAAACTTTCCGTCCAGAAGGGAAGGTATTAACTCTACTCAAATGGTACTCGAGCAGATACGCACTATTTATGTGAGGCTACCAATAATGCGTACGCAACCTGCATAAAAACGAAAGCCCTAAATTGCACCCTTTTCAATTTGGTAATCTCCTCCAACCCTCACTGATGTAAACACTAACGTTTTCTGTAACACTGTTACATGGAGATGATAGTATGAGTTCAATCTACTTGGTCTGTCAAACTCGAACTCTTAATGTAGGGAAAGCTCCATTATGTATTTCAATTTAAGTTAAAGAATGAACACCATCAACAGGAGGGCGAAGCAACACGTTTGCCGAGCATCAAAAATACAATATCAATTATGCGTCATCGACAGCCCACACCAAGATGTGACCCATCGGTATTCGCCGATTTGTCCATTGTCTGGCCGATACTAGGTTCTCAGATTATGACACTGTAGTCTAGTGACTAATTCCGTCTTCTACACTCCAAATTTACGCGTTCCAATTGGTTCCCAAATGCCCCAATAGAGTGGATCTTAATTACTTGGCAAATGAACTAGTGTTTTCTGGTTAAATAAACATCTTCTCTCACTGCATAGGTCACCTGCCTGAACAACAGCACTCCGACAGTGCATTAGCACAAGTCTATTCTGCAGACTACTAATCTAAGAAATCGATTGCCGGATTTTGGGCAAATATGCCGGCATAAATTAAACAAAATTAGACTGAAAGAGCATAATTACCTTACTTCAATTAAAAAAAACACTATAATCGGGTCGCGTTTTATTACTTGATAATAAATATTACTTACAAATATCTAGTAGGAGCAAATTTACTCTACGAAAAATGAATTTCAATACATGGGTATGGTCAGTGGGAGGTGTATGGTGAAACTTATCTTATTAAGCTGTTTATTCAAAGGATAATGAGAACACAAGAAATAGAAATTCTCAAACGTGGCTAAAATAAGATGAATAGACATTTAAGAAGTGATTTTGGTGCGAAGTATATTGAGTCCCGTATTGGTCGTGCCACGTCCAATCACGATTCGGTGCTGATGGAATAGCAGATTCTGAAAAATAAATGAAAGATATTAATCAGAAATCCAATAAACGCTGATATGAGGCCAAATTGAAAGTCATAACTAAATTTCATACCTATGATTCAGGGCCTGTGTGGTTAAAATATAAACTTGGGGTATAGTCCCAAAAATGAGTACAAATTGAACTAATTGTAAAAGTAGCGTTTAATAAGAGTTTTATCATTTCATAAGTTTATCACAGTTTATTCTCAAATTAACGCCCATTTTGATCTAGACACTGATGACAACGTCAAACACTGGAATCGCACACATTATGAAATAATTCCCTGCGGATTTGAACGCATTCATACTCAATGGCTTCTCTTAATTCAGTGACTTTTGCAGGTTTTGTAGAGTAGACTTTGCCTTTTAAGTAACCCTATACGAAAAAATCTTGTGGTATGAGGTCTTATTAACAGGGGAGGATATTTAACAAAACCTCTACGTCCAATCCAACTATTTGTCAAGACCTCACCAAGGAAAGACCTACCATCGCGATGTTAATGTGTCGGGGTGCCCCATCTTGTTTAAAATATAACTCATCATCTTCAAAGTCTCCTCTAATTCTTGGCATAACTGACTACTGCAGAAGGTTCGAGTAAATGACACCTATTAGAGTACAATTGTTTTAAATGGGTGTACATTGTTTTGGGGACACACTCCACATACTAACATGATATTGAATGATTTGACTCTTAATATTGATTAATCATGACATAGATTGGTCTTTCGTCCACTCCTAATTCTACAGAACAACGAATTGATACAACAGTGAAAATGATCATAGAGGAATATCCTGAAACTTCGAATTTTGAAGGACTTGTAAACAGGGTCTAATACGCGTCTTCAATAAGTAAATTTAGGCTCAAAAACTGCCACAACTATTTGGCTGTTTAGAAAAATTTCTGGAAATTCTACCTTAGTCTCCTATTTAATTGCTATCAATAAATTTGGAAGGTAGATACGCCACTCGATCGCCTTGTTCTTTGCCACATCAAGTTCTACTGAAATATGGGCTTTACCTTTCCACTCTTGAGGACACTCTCACCCTCATTTTCAAATGATGTGAGAAGTCTAATGAAAGTCACTGGATGGTCCCTTCAAATGTTCGTTTCATATAGTTCCGGGACTTGGCTAATCATTCTTCAAGAATTTGTACTACTTTGATGTGATTGGGGACGCTTGAAATCGCAGTTGGACCCGATAATACTTCTTCTCCCACAGTGCATTTTGATGGATAATGATTGCAAGTAAAAAAATCTTCCAGAATAATATCAGTCCTCTGTTGCCTCAACTCCCCACCCCAGATGATCTCCCTGATTCTTGTGTTGCTAATCGCCACTGAGCTCACCTTCATTTGGCTCTAATTACGTAAAGGATTGGTACAAAAATGAAGTCACTCTCTTGAATCTGATATACCGCATCGTGTGCTTCTAACAAAACCATTCACCTGTGTATCCTATTAGTACTTGAAATCTCAAAAAAAATACAATTAACGAGCAATATGTCGTTCGAGTAGATGAGTTCGGGCTGAAAATCTAACCAAGTGTCTATTAAGAGAAAATTTCAGCTGATCGCAATCTATCTTTTCAAAGTATCGTCCCAAAATTAGATGAAACCACTCTTAAAACACTTTTCAATGCTGATAGAACATTAACATCAGAAAAAGCCATGGCAGACAAGGGCGCTACTTTATTGATTTCTAACAGGCAGAATTCAATGAATGCGAATACTCCTTTGATCTACCATGGAACCTCAACCAAGTTGCCATTAAGTAAATCCCAAAACAGGAAAAAAACATATTTGGATGAGAGATCGAGTCACCATGGTTAATGCATATGGTAGTAGCCAAAATTCGATTTCCATTTCATTAATCGCTTAGTTTTCCGCGTGAAAATATTGCAAAATTTGGCTGAATACGATAATAGACTTACCTCCACGTGGTGCACCCTGGGCAACGTATGCTCATAATGGCAAAAATGTCTATTAATTGGCAGTTGACTTCTGACTTCAAACTACCATCACCCCACTCTATGTCATATTCCACTACTTCCACAGTAATCACCTCACCTTTTTCTACCTTTGCGTCTGTTTCTTTTACATCTTTGAAACACTCTTCTCTCCCCCCCCTCTCCTCTCGTCCTTTTTTTACTTTGATTTTTCTTCCACTCTGTGAAGCCTAAATTCAACTAACGGGCTAATGATAACTATCATAATGCCTGCCATTTGATATAAATAAATAATAATAGGATATGTTTGAACTGCTAAATGTATTCAACGAACACCACTAAATTCACAAACCCGTGTTTCTGGATGGTGTGCACGTAGCTTAAATCCCCTTCTCAGAAAGTTGAAGAACAAATAGTTCTGTAGGATATCTTAATGAATTACGTTTGCAAACTTTCAAACATTTGGAATTGAATTCTTCTGCCTAATCACGACTGAATTGTACAATCTCTTTTGACTGATTTAAACTTTAAATTAATAAAAGCGAATGTTTAAAAAAGTATCTCATTTGACAAAAATCTCAATAATGAATTACCAGCCGAACCTCCTACTTCCCAATTGGTTGGGGGCTGCTGATTTTGCGGTTGAAAATTCATCGAGGGATTGACAGGCGTCTCGTTTGTCAACGCGGAATTTTCAGGAGGTGATTTGGCACCGGAGTTCCAAGTTATTTGGTGCTCTTTCTTTATACGCCGTCGGGCATTTGCAAACCACGTTGACACCTGAGTAATTGACATCCCAGATAAAATAGACAACATGATTTTCTCACCCTTGTTTGGGTAGGGATTTGAGAGGTGGGCATTCAGCCACTTTTTCAGATGTCGAGTACTCTCTCGTGTGACATTTCTTCGACGATTTCTGCTTTCCTGGTCGTCTGTATCTTCTGTCTGCTCTTCGTGTTCATTTTCATGACTTGGTTCATTAATCTGAAGATTTGTCGTTCTTGGGGGTTGGAAGGGATGATTTACTTCACTGAAATGGCCACAGAATATTAGTCAGACTATGTAATGCAAAATTTCACATTTCCAGGCTGAATGACTCTTCAAGCGTATTCAAGTATTCAGTATTCACAGTATTCAAGCGATCATTTACCATTTTCCTCGATGAGCTAATTGTGCTTCAAGGGGTATATATATCTCGGTCATATCTATCGCCGTTTTTGAGTTTGCCCTTACCACTCTCCCTGGGTTTGCGTTCACTGCTTATTTACCAAGGTGGGAGAAACTAGACTCACAGGCATTAGACTGATAGAAGCGCAATAATACTGAAACGAAAGCTATGGAAATAGAGTCTTACATTTGGAATGAAGAATTGGACGACGATGGAGTTTGAAATGATTCCAATTGGAGTAAGTTCGGGAAAGATGGATTACAGGTGACGGAGGTGTGAGATTGACTGTTTGATGATGGAAGTAAGTTTGAAATTTGAACAGATGGATCTGGTATTGTTCTCCAGTCGTCATTTCTCTCGTGATAAGCTGAAGAACTATTTTCTGGCCAATTAAAGTTTTGAGGCGTCGAATATGATGACTGGGGAGCATCTCTTCTATTTGATTCTCTCCACAAAGACCTGAAATCTTCCATTGGATTTCTAGTTTCGATCGAAGCTTGTACTAACTGAGAACCCGTTAGCGCACTCTCAGCAAATGCATTAAATGCAATGGACGCATTTTTGATATCCTTCAAGAAAAATTGATAGGAATTAAATATCACAAAACTGTGCCTCTTTTCAATGAACCCTTAGGTCATTTTTTTTCAAAAAAAAAACTCTTGAAAAATATAGACGTTAAAATAGAATTTTATTTGCAAATTTGCCTCAAAAGTTGGAGATTAAAATCAGCCTATATTAATAATTAAAAAAAGACAAACTCAAAATATTTTTTGTTCTTAATTCAAAGTTTTTCCACTAACGGATCGGTGAAGAGTATAAATATACACCAGTCAGTTATCTAACTCTTTAAAGACTCAACCAATTTCAATAAATACCCTAAGTTGCGGTCCTCTGTTTAAATAAAAAAATGAGCAATACTTTTCAAACTCAAAGCAGAGGAAATATTTTCGGTAAACAGTATTAGCGAAAGAAATTGGGGTGGGGGAGGGGGGGATTTATCCGGTCTTCCCACCTGTGCCAGTTTAGTCGTCAAGGATTCGAAGGAAGTGGGAGTACTTCTAGAAAAAAATAGGAGCAGAAATTGCCAGAAGATTCAGAGCAGGAGATCTGCTTTGCTTTTAACCCATCATACTGTCCTTCTCTTTCAGACTTGAGAAGTTGCGATAAAAATCTCTCAATTCCGGAGCAAAATTTCGTTCACGGAGCACGCTAAGCCTGGCTCCTGAAATGCTGCAGTTCCTCACCCTGACTACTATCGACTGATTTAAATCTACAACGGAAGTCCTGTTCTGCGAACACTGGGGGTACAAAACAAACTTCTTTCACATACTGTAGATTAATCTCCAAAGTAAACTTTATTTCCATTTTGCATTGTAGAGAAAAATGTCACTTAATCAATATATTTGAAGTGAGTTAAACTTAGGGCAAATAATGGATCAAATTAGCTATCTACTACCTTAACGATACATTTTCGAATCTGACATTAATCCACACACTTCACCCTTCCTGTTTGGCTTAGCTGACAATCCATAGGAGTCATTCAGATTTTCTGCATTTGGTCAAAACGCCTTACTCTAATCTTCTCAAGTATATATATTTAGATTTTAGTATTACTTATGAAGTGATTGACTTTTATAATCTAAAGCAGCGTCCTAGTTCGTTAATTCTAATTAATATTTAAGGAAATGTCATTTGAGATTGTTTGTCTGCAAGAAATAGTGTCGCAACTTCGCCTACCTCCGCAAGAAATGGGAAACTTAAGACCCGCTAGGTGATTTCTGCTTTATATTTATTGAAAAAAAATACATTACTAGACGTCCAAAACCCTGCTGAACTTTCCTTCTAAGGTAATAACTGTTGACTGTTATTAGAGAGTTTTGAAATTTGGTCAACACACGGTTGAAGTTATGAAAGATACCTGCTGTTGAATTGAAACGGGGCCATTTGCAGGATCTCTTACCTCATAGCGTTAAACAAGAAAGCGATTTACCACATTGTCTACTCTTATCAATTTTCTGGCCATCAGCTCAGACAGTTGAGAGCTTATTGAATGAGATGCACATTTAATAAGCAAGACAGTCTCAGAGCCAGAGCATATTTTGAGGGAAAAGAATGAACTCAAACAGAGGTGGGAATTCACAGGTGATGAATCTAGAGAAGAATTAATTTTAGATGAATGTTGCTAGCTTGTTTCGCCCCGGAAGGTGAAAGGTGGGAATTCATTTAGCAAATCGCGAAATCCGTTGCCAGTTTAATGATTGCGGTACCAATTGGTATTGGGGGTGGGGGGTGGG
>UZAE01012252.1:0-26650 GCA_900617975.1 Rodentolepis nana
AGTGTTTCAAAGACGATGGTAGAAAGGTAGAAAAGAGGTGGGGTGAGTACTGTTAAAAATAGTCGAATATGACATACAGTGGGGTCATGGTAGTTTGAAGAGGTCGAATATGACATACAGTGGGGTGATGGTAGTTTGAAGGATGTCGAATATGACATACAGTGGGGTGATGGTAGTTTGAAGTTTCGAATATGACATACAGTGGGGTGATGGTAGTTTGAAGTGGAAGTAGTCGAATATGACATACAGTGGGGTCATGGTAGTTTGAAGTCAACTGCCAGGTAATAAACCTTTTTGCCGCATGAGTATACGTTGCCCAGGGTGCCCCACGTGGAGGTAAGTATATCGCACACCCCTCATTCACCTATATAACCATTCACTAACAGACACCAAATGCTATCATTTCGAATGTGTCTAAATTTGTAACTATGACTTTGTAAAACCATAAAATGGCTAGTTTCTACCGTAGTGTTTATGAACTTAGCACGTCTTGATCTGTGGAGTGTGCATCACTGCTTAATTCGCATAGAAGATTCTCTAATATGTGGTCATGCGTTCAGGAACCACTCAGCTAACCGGCAGTTATGGTTATGCAGCGCAGAATAACATTGTTTACATTTAATGGCTAACCATATGGGTTAGTTAAGCAACATATGGGGATGATGTATTCTACGTCATTTTTCCTGTTCTATAATTTCAGAATATGGCTAGAGAAGATTTTTGAAGTTCAGTTAAGGCCTATTTGTGCAGCATATGCAACGGATCCTTCAATAACAATGTCCTATCTAGCAAGGGCGATATCATTTCAAAATGGTCCTTTCACTTTAAACTTGTAAATTCAAATTTAAAATGCTTTAATTAATTTTTTTCCTTAGAGTATATATGTCATGTTGTGGGGCGTGTGATAGACTTACCTCCACGTGGTACACCCTGGGTAACGTATACTCATACGGTAAAGAAGTCTATAAACTGGCAGTTGACTTCTAACTATCACCCCACTGTATGCCATATTCCACCATTGCAGCAGATCTCGCCTTACCTTTTACTGAACATTTGTGCCTGCCTGTCTCTTCTACATCTGTGAATCATTATTCTGTCCCCCCCCCCCTATATCGACTTTTTGTCACTTTGATGTTCCCCCTCCTCTGTGAAGCCTGAAGTCAGCTAAAATGCTAATGATAACTAACAAAATGCCTGCCATTTGAAATAAATATGTTATGTTGTTTTATGAAGAATGCTTTTGATAAAACCAATGCATTTCTGCCTACACAAAATATGGCACCTTTTATTTCAATCAGACGACATTTCACAACCACTCCATTTAACCCTATTAAAATGTTTCAAATGGGAAATGCATTAATTTTCATAGAAGACATTTCTATGCGGTAATTGACCATTTTAACAAGAATAAGATAGCTCATCCCCCAATAAATCAACCCATAATTTCGTCAAGAGCAGTGGACTTTTTTGTTACTTTCAAAGTTCTTGCTAAATCTTTAAAACAGAAAGCGTTGACATCGTAAATAGCATTTTAATCTTTGTCAATAGCAGCTCTTTCCGATTTGCTAATTTCCCACATTTTTGATAATCGAACTCCAACCAATTTCCCTTTTGTCATTCACTTTAATATTTTATCACAGAAATGGACACGAGATTTTGAAAACCATTTAATCAGCCGTTGCTTGAAGACGAATATACAGAATATCAGGGAACGTATCGATTTTCCTATCTCAAGTTGTGTGGTATTCTGCCCTATGATTGAGGTAGGCATTTGCACTTAATGTAAATCCGAGTCTGAATTGAGGTCAAAATAAAAGACCAGACAAGCTTTAAACCAACGGAAGAGAACCAGACGGTTTTTTCCCGCTTATTAATGAACACGCAATGACTGCTCGCTCAACGAACGCGAACGGTCTCATTGTTTGGTCACGCTTTCCCAACTTTTGCTAAAAGTTGGATCCCAATTAGAAACTTGTTGACTATGTTCGATTTGGGTGGAAGAAGTGGCCTGGAGCCATACTAATGAGAAACTCACGCACATTGTAACTCAGAATTTACCCGTGAGGTTGGCCCTCCACATCACTGGAAGTGAATTGATGAGAATGGATCTCGTAGCCTCTGCTTTTGCAATCGTTCAAGCTGACCACTGTTCCACCGGACGCATTGAAAAATAATCCAATTTTAAGTCTACTTACGTATGTTGCATTTTTCGTCTTAAATATGACACTTGAAGTGTATTTTGTGAGAGCACTATCGCTTTCGGTAAGATTGGAAAATTGCATAAACTTACTACGCTGTTTCACATTCTCTTGCTATTATCATAGTGGTGCATATCTATTGGTTACAGAAAATCTGGGTGCACATATGCATTTATAAAATGAATTAAAAAACCCCAAATGTTTTACTGGATTCTAGAATTGCTCAATTACATCAGCTTCACTTTACGGCAAAGAATATGTCTATAATTCTAATGTCGATTTGAGGAAGTGCACGTAACAGCTTCTCAGCCACATCAAGTTTTTATTAAACATTTCAAGGCTTATTCTCGCCATTGTGGATTTAAGTTAATTTTCTTGCAGATGTGCAAAAAGAAACGACAATTTTAGGCACTAAAACGTCATAAGGTTTGAGAGGTCTTAACAACACGCTCATGAGAGTGCATCTGTGTCAAATAAGAGCACCGCCAATTTGTGTGAAGTCAATCAAACGCACAAACACTTAGTGCACTCGATTACCGATAAGTTTCAGGTCAAGTTGGCAAATAATGCAAGCAGTAAAGCACGCCAAGTACATGTTTTATTTTTTTTTAATTAGATAACTTACTTAACTGTTTACTTTTAAAAATATAAATATAAGGAGCGTCGGAATAAAGGATCACCAATTTTGCAATAAATGTTTAGTATAGATATTCTCACGGGTATTCAATATAAATGTAACAATTTTTAATTGTGGGAACCAGTATAAGTAGATAAGAAGAAAATCGGAAAAAATGTTCAAGGTGAAGTGGATTAAAAGGCTCCTGAGAGTAATGTCAAGGTACTGAAGAATCTTTCAGCATTTGTTGCTTTTAGGATCGGGGTGTTCTTGATCTACTAAATGGGTATCTTGTGCTTTGAAATTCTAATTTCACAAAGCATTGCCTGGATTTTAGCTGATGATTGACCAAAGTTTTCATCAAGAAGGATCGGTCTCGCCATTCTAATTTGTTCCTTTTTTCTCTCAATGATTGAAAAGTAAAAAATTATTTTAAATGATATTTAACAGCTAAATTTTAGCGTTAGTTAAAATGTTAAAAGCTAGTTAAATTTTACAGTCCGTTCTCATCCAAGGTAAGTTCAATAAAGGGTGATTAATTTTTTCAAGCCTACATTAAAACCTATCTTTCACGATCAATCATGTGGAAATAGCACCCATCCGATTAAAATACTGTTTAACCATTTCTCATTTATTATTATCGGGTCAGTGAACATTCATCGATAAGTTGTAGTGTTGTTATAATCTGACTAACAATCTACTTTCAGTTTTATTTCAAATTGGTAAACATGGAAATGTAACTTTGCCGAATAAAGACTTACGGAATGTATTTATTTATTTATTTATTTTATTTATATCAAACGGCAAGCGTTTTGATGGTTATCATTAGCCCTTTAGTTGACTTCAATCTTCACAGAGTTTATCATTAGCCCTTTAGTTGACTTCAATCTTCACAGAGGGAAAGGAACATCAGAGTGAGAAAAAATTGAGAGGGGGAGCAGAAGAGAGATTCAAAGATGTAAAAGATACAGACAAAAAGGTAGAAAAAAGGTGAGGTGAGTGCTGTGGAAGTAGTCGAATATGGCATACAGTGGGGTGATGGTAGTTTAAAGTCAGAAGTCAACTACCGGTTTATAGACTTTTTTGCCGTATGAGTATACGTTGTCCAGGGTGCACCACATGGAGGTAAGTCTATCGCGCACCCCGACTTACGGAATGTAAGAAATTTAAAGCTGTACGTCAATTCTTCTCAAGAAATGCGCATATTTGGTATTAGGAAATATGATAAGTAGATTAATCTAATTCGATTAAGAGCATTAATTCACATTAACAAAACTGCATATTTATAAGTCATAAATAAACAGGGGTTTAACATAATTTACCACATTTAAAATTTTTATAGAAAAGTCTAATATTTTTTTACTAAAAACACTCATTTATTCACGTTTAATGGGGCCAATTGACTTTAAAGTGTCAGTAAATTGCTGTAATTGTTAAGACAGGCCCATTCGAAAGATAAATTTGCTGATATTAAAAAATGACTTGGAGTAGCCAATCACATTGAGAGTAAGTCTGAAATGGGAGTAGATGGGAAATTTCCACTTCCTCACTTGGAAGTCTCTGTGTTGCTTATTACATACTCGAGATACGCGTTGAAGCCAAAAAAGGTATGAAAATTAATGAAATTTGATAATGGTTTTGAAGTGAAGTATGTCGTATTAACAGGTAAGCTAATTAGGAACATATTTATTTGATCAAATCTGACAATTTAGCTAACAGAGCACAATTTTACACAAGCTGAATTACAGTTTCAAACCATTATTTACATAATCGGGGAAAGTAGGAAAGATTATTATAAAGCACTGGGGCAATATTATGAGGAAGTAAGAAAGCTTTGAATGTTCAGGCCAAAGTCGTTCATAATCAGACTCTGACTACAGAGGGCTTCTTCTCCAGCCAAGTTAATCAAACACTTGGTGAATGTACCCACGGCCACACTCTCCTCACCTTCGGGATCTCTACCCTGAACAGAGATCCGACGATGCAAGTGAGCAGCCGCGGGAAGGAGATACCGTCCAATTAGTGGGGAATCTGCATCCAAGTCTGCAGTGATATCGCACAATTCGTGAACTAGATGTGTACTGCTTCGAGTGGGTTCTGATTGAATGGCATGCAGGAGAGGCTTTACGAGAGCTTCGGCTCCTAAAAAAACACGTATTATTTTAATTTAATCATTTGTCTCGTATCTAATTCGCAAATTGAAGATTATTATTATTATTATTATATCAAATGGCAGGCGTTTTGATGGTTATCATTAGCCCTTTAGTTGACTTCAGTCTTCACAGAGGGGAAGGAACATCAAAGTGTAAAAAATTCAAGAGGGGGGGGGGGAACAGAAGAGTGTATCAAAGACGAAGGTAGATAAGGTGGAAAAAAGGTGGGATGAGTACTATAAAAGTATTCGAATATGACATACAGTGGGGTCATGGTATTTTGAAGTCAACTGCCAGGTAATAGACTTTTTTGCCGTATGAGTATACGTTGCCCAGGGTGCACCACGTGGAGGTAAGTCTATCACACACCCCAATCGTAAATTGAAGATAATTTTAGGTGCAAGTGGTAAACCCCTTAAAATTGCTACCTCATCAATTTAGGCGTAACCACAGCACGATGTTATGAGGTATGAAGCAGTTCTGTCCTCGCCAGGTTAACTGAATTAAAACCCTGATCAATGATGTCCTCATATTATACCAGTGGCCTTCCTCAATGTCAATGGAAACAGCGTTTTTTCCCAGGTGAGAAGATCAACTATATCAGACATCCATACACGGAATGTATGATTAGAGATCAAGTAGCTGTGAGAAGAATTGAGATCAAGAATGGGATGGAAAAGCATTGGCAATGGGAGAATATAGCCCGAGTTGGGATAATGAGACAAACTAAGATGCAGTAAAGAGATTAGGACATAGTTTTTTCTTTGTTTGTCAACCAAGAGTGTTATTCCTCATTAATATTATTACAAGTCAATTTCACTGTTAAATAGCTTACCCAAAATACGCCTCGTCTCATCCAGACATTTTCGTGACAAAGTGCAAATGAGAGCATCGGTGTTAGTAAGCTGTTTGTAGATGAGGGCCAAAACATTTGTAAATCCCTCCGTGTCCTCCTTCTCACAGAGTAGTGAAAGGAGGCCCGGACAGAATTTATCCTCAGGAGGTTTACATCGACCTCTTCTCGAATCCAACAGTCTAGCATCCAGACACAACTTCAATGCTGTAGAAGTGACCAGTTCATTTTCATCTTGGAGCAACGTAGACACCGTATTCACCAGCTAAATGTGAAAAAATGACAGCCGAGTAAAATCAAAAATTGCATTTCATTTAAAAAATGATCCAAATTACCAAAACTGTTGTAAAAAGCATTTGATTTATTATTCCCCAATTCACCAAATAAGAGAATTGTAAAGCTCATCGAAAGTCATTTTGCTACTTAAAAATTTAAGTAGAACAAATTTTAACAGAAATATACCTCAGCTGTTGGTATGTCATCATAAATTTCTGGCCTTCTCAGCTGAGCACTTAGTTCAAGGAGACTGCACAGACGGTCCTGCCAAATAACTTTCTGAGAGGAGACCACCTCCTGTAGTTTAGGTCGACCTGACAGGGGAGTTTTAGATATCGATGATGCCAGTTCAGAATTCGGCGGTGTTGAAGAAGCATCTCTTCCCCTAGGTGGTGGCTGGCTATTATTTCGTTTGTTAGTTGAACGACGTGGAAGAAGGCTAGTTCGACTAGGAATTCGGAGGGTGGAGAAAATGCCATTTACTCGGGGATCCTTCTTAAATAAAACGGTAATCATGTGAGTGTATTTGTACGTTTGACTCCATAATTGAAGTGTCCATGTGGATCGACTCACCCTTCGATTAGAGATCGTATCAAGAACCTCAGTGAAAGCTTTGAGATTGTGGTCGTTTAAAGTGACTTTGAGATGAGCTTCAAAATCTCTGATGGTCAAAAGCATTCGAACGATTTTCTTTCCATTGTTTCTACAAAATATTTTCAATAAATTTTCTCGAACGCCTGAACAGTTTAAAGATAAGCGAATCGCCTAGCAATGAGCGAATTTCATTTCGAATTCAATACCGCATTTTTTCAATTTCATTTTAAAAATTGGCTTATGAATCTTTGAACGTAACGAAATGTTTGGTTCAGAAACTCGATGGTTTTGCGTGCATAAAAAGCGTTAAATAACCTGAAGTTAGATATATTGTAGTTAATGAAGGCACAGCACACCTTGTTTCAAAGTCCCCGTCCTTTAGAAATGTAGCTAGATGCGGTAGCATCTTATTAAAAGTATCCTGGTGCTTTCGAGACAAGGCTGATGGTCTTTCACCCTTTGCCGGACAAGTATTCAGCATTAGGAGACGAGGTAGTGCAGCTGCATAACACCTCACCAAACATCTTCGACCAGTAGCACTCTTTGCAGTTGGTGAATGACAAGCATCGTTGAGACAGAGAATTAGAGGGTGAGGGGGAGCGCGATCAACCAATTCATCGATTGCTTCATTCGCGGCGGTTCGAAGAAAGGCTGTGCTTGTGTCGCCACCCACTCGACCAATCAGACCGAAGAAGAGGGAGCGGATGGCTGGTTCGAGTTGGGCTGGGGTCAGAAGGCGTACGGCGGACTTTATTCTCTCGATCGCCATTCTTGAAACCTATGAAGTGAAAGAGATCTTACGTCAGGATTTACATATGTGATAAATTATTTTAATAGCACTGAAGGAGCGCACACATATATGTGCATGTTTTTTTTAAAAATATTGCGTTTTTCAGAGCTATTTGTGAGTGTGGATGCTTAAACCTTAGAATACTGTTTCTATTGGAATAGAGATTTTAATTAAAATTGTTTTAGTGAATTGACATTGTATGTTTTACGATCATATATATATATGAAAAATATTTGAAAAGAAAGGGTCAATGCAGTCTACTCTTCTTGCATAATGGATTATGCTTCATTTGGTGAATCCCTTTAACAATTATCTTCCCCTTTTGTTTCTGCCATGTTTTTTTTGTGGTAACATCTATAATAAATCCTTTTATACAAAGTAAAAATTAGTTCTTCTAGTCTATAAATTTCTAGTGAGTGTCAGAATTGCAGTACTATTTCACGCCAATATCATGCACGGTGGAATTTGTTGAAATTATTCACAAATCAAGTCTTGTCATAATAATATGAACAGTAATTTAACAGGAACCAAAACTGTTTTTAGGAATAAAACCCGTATTTTTTAAGAATAATTAGTATTCTAACTTTAAGAAATTCCTAAAAATAAAGTGGATTTGATAATTAAGAGATTTGAAAATCTACAAAATGTTTATAGACCTGAGATCTTAAGCAGGTTGCAGCGGAGACAAGGCCGTTGCAGAGTTTCTGAACGCGATCGGAAGACCAGCCACGAAGCTCGTGGTGAACTGGCTGCGCGCCTGAAGTTAAGAACCCGCCCAAATATTGCAGGGCGCCAAATTGTTTCTCCCATTGAGTCGAATTCAAATCTTCTACTGCACCTCTTGCATCCATACTGACACAATGAGTGACTCGATTTGACCAATGAACTGTGCTTGATCGCTTGGGTCGTGTCTGTCTAAAACAGCAACGTTTTTTTCTCAAGCCACTCACAGAGACTGGTCTACTATTTTGTTAGGAAAATTCACCTTTGTATTTAAATTGCACGTTTCAGAAACTAATTAAACTTTCTCTGAATGTACACAAGGCCTTCACCCAATTCTAATTTCAAAGTTTTTGAAGAAGTTCGCTATGCAAATGTATAGTAATTTAAGATGTAAACAGAGGGTAGGTTAGAATAAATCCCTATGAATATAATCGATTTATTTCATTATTAGTTTTATTTCGGTGGACATTTTACAACCTATGGACTTAAAGCTTCCACAGGAGATCTCGACAATCTTTGCATCAATCTAAACACATTTGCTTTGAAATGATCTTTCACCGTAATTACGTTAAAAAACTAGTTTCATATTTCCACAACGTGCTGGTAATTTGTCACGCTCTTGAATATTTAAATGACCGGAGCTTTTATACTCCGTTCATATTCTATTACGCCACTTAAATAAACAGAGGAGAACGCGGTTGAACGCTCTTTTCATCGAATCTCTTGAGTAGAATCTTGTATCAATTGAATTCCCATCGACGTCACGTAAACAATAGACGCAAGGCCATTCAATTATTCGGAATATACGTGCTTTTTTATTTCAAAATTTAATCATAAATAAATCTCTTTAATGATCATATGATTTAAAAATAATCTCCCAAAAATCTTACCATTTTCGAATAATGGCAAAATAGCCTTACAGCCAGTCCATTTCTACTAAAACCTTCGGGGAACACAACGTAAGCTTCTGCACTCTAATATTCTGGAACGTTGCGGACGTGAGCCCATTAACGACAGGGAGAAAATGTGGTCATGAGTACAGAAACCCCTCGATCAATCAATAACCAAATATAATCGTACCCAAGCAGTATTTAATGATTTCGCTCCGGGGTGTGCGATAGACTTACCTCCACGTGGTGCATCCTGGGCAACGTATTCAAATACGGCAAAAAGTCTATTAAACGGCAGTTGACTTCTGACTTCAAACTACCATCACCCCATTGCATGTCATATTCGACCACTTCCACATTTTCACCTCACCTTTTCTACCTTTGTGTCTGTCTCTTTTACATCTTTAAACCACTCTTCTGTTCCCTCCCCCCCCACCTCTCGACCTTTTCACTTTGATGTCCCTTCCCTTCTGTGAAGCCCGAAGTTAACTAAAGGGCTAATGTTAACTATCAAAACGCCTGCCATTTGGTATAAATAAATTTATTTATTTCAAATGGATAATCATAATTAATTGAAGTCCAATTAAAATTACTCGACATTTAATTTGGTATAAATAAGAAAATAAATAAATGAATGAATTTGTTCCATGTCATCGCACACACAAACCCAACATACTCAACCCAAATAAGTTTATTTCTCCATAGATTGCGGCCACTTAGCTAATCCTGAGAACCATTCCAAACTAGAAGCTCTTGCCATAGAGATTACTGAAAATAAACCTAGCCTAATTAGTGTAGCAATCCACTAAAAACCAAACTTAAAGAGATCTTAATAAATTCATGAGTTTAATTTTTGTAGGAAACTGCGAGATGACCGAGAATTATCTTTCAACAAAGATATCGGGTACTAAAAGCATTACGAATCATTCAGAATTTCTGATACCCAATAGCGGATCGTATCTCCAAAATTCTAGAAATGGATTGTGTTGCTATGGCGAACACATTTTCCCGTTGCACTGGTATTTACTAAAACGAAATCATATGCAAATTTGGGAACGATTGCGAAGGTGGGGCGCACACACGACCACACGTTCGCTCGAACGTTTGAATCATCTGAAGCATATATACATTGTGAACCTAATTAGTTCCATTTAAAGGAAACTAAGAATGAAATTTAGTTGCTTATCAAGCTGTTAAATATTTCTATTTATGCAACAAGTCCTCATTGATATTCTCCATTGATTACATTTCCATTTAAGTCACTCAACTAGGAAATAAATCTTTGGTTACAAAAATACGAAATCCCGGTTTAAAAACTTGCCTTTTTGAGCAATAATTATTGGGGAGTATTAAAATTTAATGAATTTTAATTTTTGTCAATAAATCTGCTTGTAAAATAAAAGCATTGTAATAAGTTTCGACCTACAATGATTTTCTTAGACGTGGCCGAATCTGCTTTCCAATTGCTGAGACAGGCATTAAAGATGGAGTCATTTGAGGAACTATATCACGCCTGTTTTCAGTTTGAAGCAGTTCTGATAGGAACTAATTTAATTCTGTCTTTTAAAACTTACCCGAAGTTATCTCTGTATCGTAATTAGCGCTGGAAATTGGATTAACTTCCTCAGATGCATAACCACTGCTCATTCGGGTTGTAACAGTGGATTCAACATTCATTGATAAGCGAAGGGGATTTTTTCGAGGAAATATTGCCTGATTCTCCTTCGACCAAGTCCTCGTCTTCTCCAATGTACCCAAAATCTTTAACGAGCGCCTAGAGGAATTAAGTAAAACGCAATATTTCTAGTTACATAGCGCAGGGTGAATCGTCTCCATTCCTTAATTGCGAAATTCGACTTCGCAAGGAGTCAAGACGCTTTGAAGCAGAGAATTTTATTTTCATAATTGATTCCGCAATCTAGAAAAAAAGAGAACTTATCTGAGAAAATTTATTTTAATCACCTGGGAGAAACTTGCTCGTCCCTCACTGTCCCTCGTTTCAAATGACATAGCTGAGTGGCATCGTCGTAGTCCACTCGACTATAGAAATGAAATTCAATGAAATGACTATGTATTTCTAACATAAAGGCATTTATCCTAAATAATTGCAACCTTGAAAGATGTGGACTTATCTGAAATTGATTTCTTGCTTGAGCAGTGGGAGAGTAACGATAGAGATTTTGCTTTGACTGCTTTTTCCAGCTGTTGTTTTCTCTCAGCAATGAGAGCGTAGCTATTTGATTTTACCTCGGGATCAGTGTTTCGAGAATTTTCTTCGAGAGTAGAATTAAATGAATAAAGCTTTTTATCTTTTGATTTTGAAACGGCCGTTCTTGGAAGGCGCTGAGATTGAGTTACCCTCTCAAATTCCTGCATTGCTTCAATTAAAATAAATTATTTAAGCTTCGAAATAGGAGCTTAAACTAAACATGGCATTTAATGGTAAAAAGAGTTTAAAACGAAGTGGCTGGCGATAATTTTGGGTCTGCATAGTTTATTATTATTTCAAATGGCAGGCTTTGAGATATTTATCATTAGCCCTTAAACTTTGACTTCAGCTTCCCCCATGGGTGGGGGTACATTTATAGCAGTATAATAAATCGAAGTCAAATCAAATGCCGAGTGATAGACTTTTTTGCCGTACGAAGATACGTTGTCCAGGGTGCACCACGTGGACCCCAAAATTTTGGGTCTGTATAGTAAAAGTTTCGATTTAGCGTAAGTGCGACGATCGTTGAGTCCAATTTATCAATAAAAAAGAATCAATCAATGTATGTATTATCAATAGGTTGTGAAGAGGAAGATGCATCCTTGTAAATATTATAATTATTAAATGGAGAACAGGACGAATTATAAAGATTGTTTTCTTTAGAATTAATTTCATCTCTAGAGTTTCGATTACAATTTGCACAACGGTGGTAATGTATTCTCAAGACAAAAGAGGAAAAGTTGTATTGATTTTCATGGTGGTTGAACAACTCTCATTTTCACTTATGTATGACATTTAGTTGACGTGATGTTGGCTATACTACTACTAGGACCTTTTAGCAATCCTAGGTTATTGTCACTCTTGTATGAATCATTTCGTTTTCATAAGCCAAACAGTCAAAAGTTGAGGAACACGAGCATTTAATGTACTGGGTTGGCAACTAAGTCATTGCCGTTTTTGTTGACGGATTCACTCTATACTTTCTTTTGTTTTGTTAACGTGGCCAGAGCATCTAACCTATATTTTTTTCTTACTGTATGGGCTTCTAGGTTAATTAGTAAAAAATTTTTTCTTTAGTTCTTTAGTTTTGTTTTTATCCCAATTTAAAAATGAAAGAACAGGACGTGCACTTCCGACACATTTTATTGTATTACTTCCGAAAAGGCAAGAACGCATCGCAAGCACAAAAAAAGTTATGTGCCGTATACGGAGATGAAGCCTTAAAAGAAAGGCAGTGTCGAAATTGGTTTGAAAGATTTCGTTGCGGTGATTTTTCACTGAAAAATTCACAACGATCTGGCCGCCCAGTCGAAGTGGATGAAACCCATATCAAAGCCATTATCGATTCAAATCGTCACAGCACAACACGAGATATTGCAGAGAAGCTCAATGTGTCGCATACATGCATTGAAAAAAATTAAAAACCCTTGGTTATGTCAAGAAACTTGATTTATGGATCCCTCACCAGTTAAAGGAAATTCATTTGACGCAACGGATTAGCATCTGTGATTCGCCGCTACTGAAACGCAATGAGAATGATCCATTTCCGAGGAAGAACCTAGTTACTGGCGACGAAAAGTGGATAGTTTATAACAAGGTTACTCGCAAGAGATCATGGGTGAAGCAAGATCAACCAGCCCAAACAGTATCAAAAGCAGAGATTCACCGAAAAACAAAAAATTATGCTGTCAGTGTGGTGGGATCACAAAGGAATTTTGTATTTTGAACTCATGCCGCAGAACCTACGATAAATTCAAATGTGTATGTTGAAGAACTCGAAAAACTGAAGGATGCAATTGAAGATAAGCGGCCGGCATTATCAAATCGGCGGAAGGGTGTTGTTTTCCATCATGATAACGCAAGGCCCCACACATCTTTGGTTACTCGGCAAAAATTATTGGAACTGGGTTGGGATGTTTTGTCACACCCACCATATAGCCCTGACCTTGCGCCTTCGGATTACCATTTGTTTCGTTCCATGCAAAACTCTTTAAATGGTAAAATTTGTAACAACGCGGATGATGTCGGATCACACCTAATTCAGTTTTTTAATAGCAAAGACCAGACATTTTACGAACGGGGAATTTTTACTCCGCCAGAACGATGGAAAAGGTCATCAACAAGAACGGCCAATATCTAATTGAATAAAGTTATATTTTTAAACAAAAATTCCGAATTTGCCTTCTTATTTGAAATCGGCAATGACTTAGTTGCCAACATAATATCTTATATTCATCATTTGGTGTTTTATAATTACGAATAAGTTTGGTTTTTTACTATTCTAGGAAGATAGCTGTTGAGGAACAAAGTGGTTTCTCAGCTTCTAACATTCGAATTCCCGTGGATTGAAGAAAAGTCTCTTTTCCGATATTCAGCACTTATTGATCAACTTTTATATAAGCAGGATAGGCGTTGACACTTAAGATTTTTTTCTTTCTGCAGTTGAAAGACAAGGTGATCTTCCAGGATATTCAACAGCTTAGAGTCTTTATATATCAGGATAATAAATATAAAGTTTGCAGAGCCAAGTAAGCTATGTTCACTTTGAATGAGCACTACCAGCATTTCGATTTATGGATACAAATGAATTTGGCCAATAAGGCAAAAAGAATGAAACGAGTATCACCATTTGACATAAAGATTATTGCCACCCTCTTTTTGTGTTTTATCTCAGACTAGTTTTATTGTCCCAGGAAATAAGAATGAAAATTGGCTAAGGAATGCTCATTATATTGAGTCTGCTGGATCTCTGTTGATAATTTCCATTATTTTACAACTAACAACCTATCTGAACCACTCATGGATCAATAATCTTAAATGATTAATAGATTTTCTATTATTTACGTAATATATGAAATTAAATGCCATCTGTAAAACTAGTAATCTTACAATTGTCATCCATAATCCACATCATAGAACAAAGCAAACTGGTCACCGAGGAGCCATTACATTTATTCAAGCTGAACATTCCTTACTGTTGCAAATGATTCCAAGCTAAATTGTGTATGATGACAACTTACCAGAGAAGTGTTCCACATAACCCGAAGTTGGTTGACGAGATCTTCGTATTGCAGTCCGCCAAGGGGAAGCTCTCTGAGGAGGTTTTATTTTTTCCTTTACAAACAAATAAATAAATCAGTAAGTGCCAAAAAACTTAATAAAAAATTATAACATTGAAAAAATTTAATCAAATATTACAGTTTTCGTGTTTCATTTACTCCTCGTTTATTTTCTTTATTTATTTTCTTAACGCTAAAACTTCATAAATTTAATGTCTAATTAAGGTCTTTTTCAGACCTATGGTATAAAGTTTACGAAATCTAAATTAAACGCATCGGATTTATTTGCCTATTTGACCCCAGATTTGACCGAAGATTATGATGCAATTCCATTATTTCAAGATGTCTTAATAATCAAACAAAGAAATCATACTGAATCAAAGATTTATTTTATGATTTTGACTTCAAGGATTAAAAACCCCTCTGAGACTGTTCAGCTCTCAAGATCAATGTACGATCGATTACCAATAAGGCTGGCTGGTACCTTAGAAAGAGCCTATGAAAATTGATTATTCCCAGGCAAAAAATACTGCAGATTTGCTCCAGGCTTTAAATTTAATGTGTTTAAAAGAGCCTTTTTCCCACTTTATTGCGAACTTCCGTCCAGTTGTTATATAATAGTTGTGTTAACCACATTACATACCGTACAATTTGAATTAATTTCACTGGGGTTTTCTTCTCGATATTCAAAAGTTGCTCTAGAAAGTTCTTCTAAAATTTAATTGCAACATGGGTCAAATTTTTTCGACTTTTACCTAGGTCGGGTACATCCGAATCATAAGTTAGGAGACCATCAGATCCAATCGTCGGAGGAAGTCTTAGTCTTATTCGATTTCGCAATCGTAGAAGAGCCGCAGATCTGATTTTGACATCACTTGAAAGGGGCATGATGGTAGACAAATAATCAAGAATCTGACGTTCTGTGACATATTTTTGAGTAAAAATTGATACAATACATTCTAGAGCGGCTTTCAGAACCTAAACAAACAACGTAAAAGACAATGTATTTTTACCCACTGTTTGATTAGAATCAAATAGATTTAAAAGAACTTTCTCAAGAACTAATCTTATTTCAAATTTTGCTGTTTCGGAAGTTAATAAAATGATTGTTAAAACATCAAGCGAGTTTCGTCTGATATTTGGATTTCGACATCCGAGTTGGGGAATAAGAAAGTCCAAAATACATTGAGTGGGTATGCGTCTGCAAAGTTTTTGGAAAATCAGATGGATCCATTTTCTTATTTCATTATCATTAAGATCCAGTAGGCGACATGCAGTAGATAGTAGATAGTTTTGAGTGTTTGTAATTACGACTGAGGGGAGATCATCCAATAAAATCTTTAAATATACGTAATCATAAGTTACGCATAAAATTGTCACTTATAAAAAATTATATAAAGTTTCAAACTTGCCGACAAAATTCTTAAACATTCGTTCAGAAATACTACATCATCTGAGTCCAATAATTTTTGAAGAAGGGTAAGAAAAGATGATATATGTGCAGTTATTTCTAACGTAAAACCACCTCCATGTACCAAAGGACCCTTTAAATCACCAGGAAAGTTATTTATAAATATCCGAAGTAGTTTGTTTATATGCATCAAAGCGGATATTTTCTCGTTTAAACTGCTATTTCCAACAATTTGCGCATATAGATCAAGTGGTATAAAACCGAACAGTACAAGAGCAGGCTCTTTTGATATTTGCTGTGTTATGTTCATAGCTGTCTAAAATATTTCATAATATTTACAGAGAAAATGTAAGTAAATAAGAATAATCGTATTAATTTACCTTTATTAATTACTTATTTATATTACATCATCATCATTATCAGAAAAGCAGTTAGCATCGAAATAAAATACCTTATTTGAATCAACGCGAATATCAGTAAAGGCCATCAATAACAAGTTCCTACCCCAGCAATAACTAAAAATAAAATTTATTTGTTGAGCTCTTAATTCAAAATTATTTTAATGAACTTAAATAGTTAAGTCATAATTTTCAAATTCGAAATTCTCTCCATACTACTTTAATTATAGCAAATTCACAGATAGGGAATAAACATTTAAATTTTACCAAACAGTGATGTTTTGTGTTGTGCTTATAGTGATGATAACTATCAAAACGCCTGCCATCTGATATAAATAAATGATTATTTGGGAAGTGCGATAAACATACCTCCACGTGGAGCACCCTGGGCAACGTTTACTCATACGCAAAAGTCTAATAACCGGCAGATAACTTCTCACTTCAAACTACTATCACCAAACTGTATTTCATATTCCACCACTTTCACAGGACTCACCTCACCCTTTTTTGCAACCTTTGCGTCTGTCTCTTTTACATCTTTGAAACACACTTCTATGCCACCCCACGACTTTTTTCACCTTGATATTCCTTCCCTCTGTGAAGCCTGAAGTCAAATAAAGGGCTAATGATAACTATCAAAACGCCAGCCATTTGATATAAATAAAAGATGACTTGGGATGAGACATCGGATATGATGGTGTAAATCGCATTACAAATATTAATCAACCGAAAATAATTGAATAACCGACCCAATAAACAAAAAATTATTAATCTATATATCAGTTCTCATTATCTCTTCGATAAAATCTTAACTTCGTTTAGGCCATCTTAACCAATTTTAACGGAAACGGTTATTGTTTTATTACATCTTGAAGCTCGAATAAACATTCGTAGAATCATATATATATATATATATATATATATATATATTAAATATGATATTTGAGAGTCATTTTGAGCGCTTAATATATATAAGTAATAGGAAAAGCGTCCTTGAGGGCGTGAAACTTTTTTTAAAATAACAAAAAATAGTTAATTGTGATCACTAAAATTGAACCATAAGATATAAAGTATTTCCAAAAGGATTAAACAGTGGAAATAAAAAGGTAAGATTGCCTTTTTTCCTGTGAATCAGGAATATTTATTTATATCAAATGGTAGGCGTTATGATGGTTACCATTAGCCCATTAGTTGACTTCAGGCTTCACAGAAGTCAAGGAAGATCAAAGGGAAAAAATCGAGAGGGGGGGGGGCGGTTGCGGGACAGAAGAGTTTCAAAGATGTGAAAAAGACAGACACTAAGGTAGGAAAAAGGTGAGGTGAGTACTGTGAAATAGTCGAATATGACATACAGTAGGGTGATGGTAGCTTGAAGTCAGAAGTCAACTTCCAGTTAATAGACTTTTTTGCTCTATGAGTAAGCGTTACCCAGGGTTCAACACGTGGAGGTTAGTCAATCGCACACCCCGTGAATCAGGAATGTAATAATGTTAGATATTTTCCAAACAAAATCTTAGCTCCAGAAATTTCATGGCCAAGGCGCGCTTTCTAATTATCAACAACCTTTAATATGCATTAATCAAGAGATCATCTACCAATTTAATATGAATTTCCAGTTATTTTAGACAGTATTATATTGATCATATCCATAAATGAAAGGGTCGTTTTAGTAAAAGTTACATATATGAATGGCGGTACAAAAATAACCTTTTAGATGTAACATATCAACTAGTCATTTTGTTCATACATACTATCTCTTTTGGTATGGTTAATTTTATAGCGATAATTCAATAAGCAATTCCTTTAAAAATAATTTAAAACACGAATATTAAAGAAAATAAAAATTATATAGGAAATAATATATTTATGTTAACCTTACTTTTGTGACCTTTTGTAATTTTGTTTGAATGCATCAATATTCATAAAAGACCATTAAACTTCATTTGGTTCGCCTTCTTTCTGTAGGTAGGGCTGGTATGTCACCTTAATGATTGTTTGTTTTATGTTCTGTGCTATTTGTGTTTGTTTATTTGTGAATGCATTGTATTCATTGGTTTTCTGATAAAAATTATTATTTTGCACGTATTATTTGTTTTTAAATTTACAGGAGTATCATCAACGAATGCTTTTAATTGTGAATATTAACTCATCTCCGTAGAATCTCAACGAGATATCAAGATGAGCGTTTTTATTGTCGACGATCCTGTCGTTAATATGAACGACGTTAAGCAATACAACATGGCTTTTATGATGCAGTTTTTCGTACAACATAAACGCATGTTTGGATTTCCGCGTCTAAGGTTGCAGGCAAGCAGTCATATTTCTTTCTATTTTAAAAAAAATATAGTTAATCTTATGGTCTTTGACCTCATTAAATGCCTTGCGTTTCCTCGTTTCAATAACGTTTTTCTTATTCATCTTTTTTTGTTTTATGTAATTTAGGATCTGTATAATCACATTTTAATGGGCAATGATCTAATAGCGTTGAGTGACCTTATTGCCCGAATTATTCGCTACTTGCGAAGAGGTGATCCTTCCGTCTCTATCGCAACAGTTGAGGAAGCTTTGGATGCCTTTACATGCGAGAAGCGCACAACCCACCGTCAAGAACTTCAAACTGCCCGTGCTGGGCGCTCTATTGCAAATCTCGATACTCCCTCACGGGCTCTTCTCCTCGAACACCTTATCGAATGTGTTTATGATGAAATTCCTTCTTTGACTATCAGAGCTGAAGGGAATGAAGATGTACTGGTTTTAAATGCTGGTCAAGATGCTCTAGGATCTAGATACTTCTACATGGATGGTATGCCGATTTTTACGCACTTTTTCATAGTTATTGATTTTGTATTCTCTTTTCTTTTCTAAAATTTTGGATATTTTAATAGTAAATTTTTGCCCTGTATTAGTGTCATGCAATTTTGTAGTCCTTGTTTATGTTTTGGCCACAATCATTCATTTGTTTTTTTCATATTTACAGTTGTTACATCGATGCCTAAGTGCGTATTAGGCATTAAATTTTAAGCCGTGAATGGCGATTCACATATTTACGAGTTAATTCAAAAATAGATAGACTTTCTATCGACGTTTTGGTTCATGGTTTGGCTTTTTCCTGTCATTCATCAGAAATAGCTATTGAGCTCGTGGTCGCATTACTGTATCATGTCTTGGTAATTCTTCTAAAATTGGTCATTAATTGTTTCGCTTTTTATTAAAAAATCCATGATATTGGTAAGATTGAAGAGCGACTTTCACATCCTTTATATACCTGTATGGCCTGTATGGTCAACAGCGCACAATAAAATGTCTTAAAAATCCCTTCTTGTATCTATGAAATTTCTTGGCCGGGTCATGAAACATTTTCTCTCCCTTCGTTCTAGACTTACGGCTTTATCGAGAGACCCCAAAATCAGAACTTACATCTACCTGGTCATTAGCAGTGGGTGCTTCAGCCAGTCAGTGGAAGTCCTTCATTGAATCTATTGGTTCCGCCCCGGAAGAAATCGAGTTAGCCAACTTTCTCAAAACGGAAATTTTTCCCGTTCTTGAGAATTGCTTTGAAACTGTGACTAAAATCACCGACGATCTCAACCCATCGCGTCTTCTGGACAAGGAGCTGAGTGAGCTGTCGAAAATGAGACAATTGAAGGGACTCCCTCCACTACCTCCCACTACCACCTCTCCCAATTATACTGCCTGTCTGCCTTCTACTGATAATGGAGTTTGCGTTGGTAGTTCCAATGGAGGGGGAAGTAGTGCTGGAAGCAATTCTGGAAATTCTACTTCCACTTGCCCTCTCACTCCCCCTAATGGAACACCCGGAGTAAATCAATCCTCCCAACCTCCTCCTGTTCAAGAAGCTACGCTGAAGACTAGTAACACGGCTCCCAACACGCCGTGTAAGTACAAATTCATTGTTTATTTGGTTTGGTGATGTTACCAGCTTGTGTGTGCGTGCGTGCCATCTGTTGAAGATTTGTGGTCGCTTGTTCGAGTTTGATTATTAATCCCCTTTTTGAATACTCATTTACTAGTATAAAATTATCATTTGTGAGTGTTTGTTGTTTGGATTAACCGTGAAACTTTCTCTATTTGTGCTTGAGAATGCACTTTCAGCAAAAATCTCATGAGAAGTACATTTGGCCGTAGTTTGCAAAGTGTTGACGACATCATTTTAATCTTACATCATGATGCATATTTAAGGATCTCTTATTGTGTTTGCCGTTCCTAGTTGAATTTATCGAACTTTCAGCCTTACAAGCTGTTTTTCCGTCATAATAGTTTAATGCTCTGTTTTATCTCAGCTTGCCCATATTTGCCAATGCAGATTTCCTGTTAAAGTCCACGGGTCGATGTGACGTTCCATTCACCTTATTAACATATCTACGTCTTCCAAGTGTGATAACATCTTAAAAGTTTCAAGTTTAGCTGAGAAGTTTGAACGCTCTGTTACTGAACGTCGGCTTTTCATTAATAATGGTCTGCACTTGTGGTCACTTGTGTCTTCAATCAATTAACAGAAGGATATTCCTCAAACTTACTAGTTTATAAGGGCCAGTCGGCCGTTTTCTTTATGGCGTAGCATTTGCAGGTATTGCAAATTTAATATTTTACCCAGTTTTCTTTATACCCGCAAGTTTGCTCGATGTTTTCAAGTATTACTTTTCGTTTTCTAATCATGCCTACGAGATTGTCCATGTGAATCTGCTGGGTGAGTTGGCTCCGAAAGATTACTCGTTGAGCCAAGCAAACTCCGTTCCTCTTTTCCCACTTCCTCGAGTCAGTTGACTTTTATTTTTGCCATTTATTTCGCCGGTCAAAGAGTTGGTAATCTAAATATATTAACACTCACAAATGTGGAATATATCGTCAGTTAGCGTGATGTTTAATTGGTTCCTTTTATTGCCTCTTAACTAGCTTTCCATTAAATTATATCCCCTGTGTACTTTGCTCGTTGCAGAGTATTTCGACGTGCAAACCGACGGAAAATTGATGTTTGTAATCTGAAATAGAGAAGGGTTTGAGTATTGAGGGGGGGGGGAGGGGAGTCCTAAAATTGGTCCTGAATTTGCCCGGTTTGGTCGAAGATATTTTCTTCTTTTGAGACTGGGCTAGTGGCTTGTTCCCTCGTCATACTAGTCAGATTGATAGATTCTAACAGTTAGTTTTTGAAGCGAGATTATTTAGTTTTGTATCAACCTCTATGACGTTTGGTAGTCAATTCTATATAGCCCTCTGGGGTTAGTGCTCAAGCTGCATGTCCTCGAAGCTGCATGCCATCGGTTCACAACTCGTGAACGCTATCGTTTATCGCAACGGTTAAAGCCGACTAAGAGATAATTCTTCAAATGTGTTGCCGATTGGGATGTTAATCCAACTTTCTCCTGTTGCAATTTCGATGTGTGTTTGTCTCTACTTTCGTACAAAGAAAGGGAATATTGGGACCGCATGACGCATATAGGGCTCTTGTGTGTGTATGCTGCACCATGCGACGGTCATTTTACTAGGCCAAGGTAATTCGTTGGGGTAGTGGTAAATTCTTTGTGGTTTTGCCGCGACGCGCTCACCGATTATCACTCTTTGATTTTGTTCGCGTCTGGATTAACTCCCTGTGTTTCTACAGTACATGTACGACTTCATCATTGTGACTCATGCCCCTGCTAGTCCCTCTTCCTTGCTACTGTCAAGTAGATCTAATTACGCACACGACGCACACACTCGCTATCGGGAGCAAGTTAATTTTATTCCCATCCAAATTCCTGCTTCCCTTGAATCATAGACGCGATGGGATGTTTGGCCCCTTCCAGACTCAGAAGTGCTTTGGCGCTTTTAATCTGCAGCAGAATTCTGGCACCTTGTTTTCTTGCATTAAAAAATGAACTTTTATGTAGCAATTTAGTCTTTTCAACAATTTATGCTTTCCTCTTTGCCTTATTATTATTATTAATGGTGAAAACAAATACTTGAAGCGGAGGCTTGGTGGCACTGTTAATTAAAATATTTGAAGTTTTGTTGACCTAATTGTCTTCGATTGCACCTAAAAGCAAATGTTTCCTCATACCTACCCTAACACTTAAATGCATGTTATTCCCTCGCCTGCATTTTGAAATCGTTGAAAATTGGTGTATATCGTGTCAGGTCAGAGGTGAGTTAAGGTCACAATCTATGGGTTCATATTCGCGAATCAGCTATAAGTTGGCTATTAAAAGGAATGCATGATTTTTCTCAATATGAATTTTATTTGACCAAAATTTTAGTGGAACTATTTATTTTATTTATTATTTTGATAGTTGTCATTAGTCCTTTAGCCGACTTTGGGCTTCAGGGAGAGGAGGAGGAACATCAAAGTGACAAAATGTCGAGATGAGGGACAGAATAATGATTAACAGATGTGAAAGAGTCAGACAGACACAAAGGTAGGAAAAAGGTGAGGTGAGTCCTGTGGAAGTAGTCGAATATGACATACAGTAGGATGATGGTAGTTAGAAGTCAGAAGTCAACTGCCGAATAATAGACTTTTTTGCCCTATGAGTATGCGTTGCCCAGGGTGCACCAAGTGGAGGTTAGTCTATCGCACACCCCATTTTAATGGAACTAAAATGACCAGAGCTTAAATGGGCTTGGAATGAGCAAGTGAATTTTAAAATATGCATTCAGAGTAGTGTCATGCATTGATATCACTTTCCAATGTCTCGAGCTTCCAGTTGGTGCATAGCAAGCAACTACATTTAAACCCCTGAAAAAATCCACACGTGCCTTGTCCCTTGTCCCTTAGAGAAATTTGAAATTTTTGCAACAACGATTTAACCGAGTCTATTTTGGCTTTAATGGGCATTTGCATGCATATTCTATGAATAATCCTGTTTATCTTTCCCCTGCTTTCGTAAAATTTTAATTTGACAGTTTAACATTTCTACCTTCTTGTTTCGCCTTTCCTCCTTCGTTCTCTCACTTCTGCCCAAACATTCCAGTTGATTTTTGTGTTTGTGCGTGGTTATTTATGCGCATCTGTACGCTTATGTTTATGTTGTGTGCTAGTTATTTCTTGTTTTGCCATGTCTAATGGTGGCTTATTTATTTCTCTTGCATATAAGGAGAGATTTCGCCTTTAAATTTTGACCTCAATTCATTACTTTACCTCTCTCTATCGCCTCCTTGAAGTTGTTAAGTTTGCCTTTTATTCAATTGCTGACTTCGATATTTATTGATTCTGTGTGGCCACACCCTTTCAGACATGAATCAGTGTGTGTGTGTGTGTGTGTGTTGCCTTGCGAATTTTTCGTTTCAGTGACCTGACGATTACTTTTATTTATCCTAAATTAGGTGCTACTAACTTCATATCTCTCTGGTTGTTGGGGTCAACAGAGGTGGTTAGGAAACCGATATCTCAAATGTGAAAGATGCCTTTTGTAGGTTTTTTCCCTTCGTCCATATTAATTGGAAGAAATTTTTCATTTCTTGTTTTCACGGGAAGTTTAAGGCGTTGTAGTCGTTTTAGAAAGTGGAAATCTATTTTCCTTGTCATCGACGTTCGAATGCTTTCTTCAATATTGTACTTTATTAAATGTGTGTTTTCATACAAATAGGAAATACTTCATGAATTTATGGCGTTGAGATTTCAATTAGTGTCTTAATTTAGTATGTGTTTCATTTATATAGCGATTCATAAATAGCAATTCGATGAACAAGAGAAAAATTGTAAGGGGTTTCTCGTTCCTGATTGGCTTTGGCAAGTTTGTGAAGCTAATCCAATAATTCAATGTTTCCTTTTAATGGGGGGGGGGATGGGTATGTTCTTGTTTACTTTACAATCAGGTAATATCGTGATGTGTGATTTGGCATACTTTAAAAAAATTGTTGGTGTGTTTGTGTCAGAGATTAAGAATCGATCTTTACGCTGAGAAGTTGGGGGGGGGGGGGGGGGGGAGTGGTTGTTGTAGTCCACTTCTGTAGGCCTTTTGCTGACCAAAATTTACTGTCTCCTTTGTGTGTACGCCAGAAGATACGATAAACGCGCATTGTCGATAGATATGAGACCCATTTTCAACTTTGTTCCCCCCCCTCTCTCTCTCCTTGATCCCATTAGTGGATGAATTCTCACCTACAGACTCACTTTTTGTCATACACCCGCTGCGCTAGATTGGCCATCTTGGTACCACTTTGAATTACAAAAGCAATTTCGGAAACGTCTTCTGACACTTCTCTTAGCTAGAAGAGTTGCTCTCCTTAACCAGGAGCCCAAATTCAGTCACTTTCTTTTTGCGGGGTAGACCAACGGCTACATAGGTTTTGAAAACGGTTAGTAGTTTATTCAGTTTACCTCAGTAATATGTATACCGACCAACAAGCATCTCAGTCAAATCTGAGTTTCTTCTTTTGAAGTCAATTATTTTTGCCATATTGTATATGAAATGCATTGAATCGTCTTCCTTCCCATGGTTAGCTGTTTGTGGATGCCTCAATAGTTCGTTGCAATTGAAGGAAAAATTTTTAATATGAGTAATGCCTATTTTATGTCTGTCGGAAGTTCTTGAGATCGATTTCCAATGAGTTTGGGAATGGGTAAAATGATATGAGTCTCTTCCCCTCCCCCTAAGTTGAGCATTGATAACTAAACCATTTCAGCTGATTAAAACCAAATCACTAATATTCTCCTCTCAGTAGCTTGACACGAGATTGCCATAAGTTCTATTTCAGGCAGGATGTTGATGAGCTAAAGGGGGAGAGAGAGAGAGAAAATAAATGCATTCTCCCTTTTTTAACTCTCACAAATTTTGATATGCTGCTTGCTTGCTTGCTCGCTTGGCGGTGGTGGTGTTGTGTGGCGTTGTCAACTAGTATGCATGCGTATGGACAAATCAATTTGTGTGCGGGTACACTTGCTGGGCGTGCACACACATTAAGTGCGGCTGCTGCTGCTGCTGCTGCTGCTGCTGTTTGCTGTGCACGAAGTGTGTGTGTGTGTGTGTGTGTGTGTGTGTGCGTGAAATTGAAGATTATTCGACGGAGGCGATGTCACAGTCAGCTATATTCAGAAGCAGCAAACCAGAAGTAGCTCTAAATGCATTAGTCTGGCGCTAAGTAAGAGTACTTCTACCAATGTAAGCTGGGTTCCAAACCCTTTTGGGCATCAGATGAGTAACGAAATCGGTGTATCGATTATGTGAAATTCCTCTCTTATATTCCTTTCTTCATCATTTTGCAATTCATTATCTGAATGCCAATCTACACCAACCTCTATGGGCTCTAAGATCTGGCCTAGTAACTCTTAAATCAATTTTCGGCTTTAATTCTTTGCAAAAAGATTATAGTTCCCAGAGGTTCTTCTCTCAACGTCTCTTTCTATGGTCTATTTCTCTCGTTTCTTTCTCACAATTCTTCCTGTGTGAAAATATGCTACTTCTAGTCTAGTAAATTAATTTCCAATTAGTAAAGTAGCTGCTTTTCGTCTACCTGCTTGAATATTGCCAATCAATCTCTACTCAAAGTTGCCCTCCTTCTCTCATTTTCGTAAAATGACTGTCTGGTGTACTTTATCTTTGCATTAGAATTAGGAAAGGGCTCGTTCAAAGCTTTCTTTCAAAAGTATTTTGGTGCAATTATATTGTAATTTTTATTCAATCGAGCTCTGTACTTATTCTGAAAGTTCATTTTTTTGTCTCTTTTCTCAATATAATACTCTATTGCCGAAATTCTGTTGAGGTAGTAAGTACGCGCTATCTTATGATGATCATGCTCCAATCATCGAATAATTGGAATCCAATGCGATGTCATTTTCAATTTAATTAGGCTTGTATTTTTAGGACATTTGTTGCTCGGCTTTATACCATATCGTTGTAATGTGCTAAATGCCTACTATTAATCGTTAGTTGATGCAGCTTGATAATTATATTCCACATTCGTGTTGATGGTCAGCAACTGGATATCAACTCTACTTGGTGGTAGTATTCTGAAATTTCCTGTGGATGCACCATCAGTTACTACTAAAAAGTGGTGCCAATCTACCTTGCCACCCCCCCCCCCCCCCCCCTCCTCCTAAATAGTGGTAAAAATTTGATCTCACGTTTCTGAATTTACTATTTTCTTCCCCTCCAAGAAGTAAAAAAGCTTTACCTGCTGAAAGTACTTCATTTTTAGGAGATAAAAAATTTCATTTTTAGAACTCCCTTACTCCCAAAAATTCGTTGTTATCCTTATTAGTGAAAGGAGGAGTGGACGTTTTCATTGTCAATGATATAAATTGGAGGTGGGTGTTGTTTGTTGCACACACACACACACCCAAAAAAACTAGGATGGGTAAATCCCTTGTCTTCCATCTCTCTCTCTCTCTCCTATTAGTGCCTCGCGAGCAGCAAAGTTGAGTGTATACACCATACGCGTCCAATCCCTCGTTCAGTTTTCCCATGCACATGGCGTGGCATTTGCGAATCTCTTCATCATCAGCTACCTTGTGCTCCCCCCCCCCCCCCCCCCCCCCCCCCCC
>UZAE01012252.1:26657-42523 GCA_900617975.1 Rodentolepis nana
CCCCCACCTCCCTCATGTTTCTATTAAGGGCACATTCGGTGTGTGTATTTTTTTGCCTAGACACACGTCAACTCACATTCCCGTAATTGCTTTCTTGTCTGATTTGAATCCTTTAATAGAATGAGCTTATTTGTTGATGCACTCTTCTTACCTGTGGGTTTGTCCGTTTCTTTATCAGGTTCTCTAGTGTGATTGTTGGTTGTTCATTGGTTAACGTGCTGGCCTTCATTCGTTGTCCATCATGCACACACCTAGCAAGTGCAATTGGAGAAGTCTAGTTATTAAAGAAGTCGGGAGGGTGATAGAAATTGGGCTTTTCAATTGGGAGGGTCTATTATACCGCCTTTAATCCAATATGCTGAGGGTTCGGAATTTAGTTAGTGGGATAGGTTTTCGCATAACTATTCTGTTGTTTTTAAATTTTTATGCTTAGATGAATGCGTTTTGTCAACTAATTTGTCTCTTTTGGATGTTTGTTTAGGTCAGTCATTCGCCTCTTTCGAAAATAAACATTCTCGAAATAGTTATTAATTATTTCAAGTTTGTGAGTGACACTGATCCGGTTGATAATTCAAGCCACTCTTGTCGTTTGCGACCATAATTAAATGTTTCTCTATCCTGTGCCTATTTGCGTACTAACTAGAGGGAAGTTTCAGTAGCAGAACTAGAGGATGAACAATAGCTATTCAAAGACGCCGTGCTGATTTGCGTGTCTCTTTTTCTTTAATCTAACTCTACAATCCGTGTCTAAATACTAAAATGTTTGCAGTTAATGTTAGTAGGAGATTTAAGTTTGTTGTTATTGTAATGGTTGGTGCTTGATTGGGTTGATTTGATACTTGCTTTATACTCCTAATCTGGGTATCCTTTTCTTGCACACATTAGCAACCTTATTCTGGCAACCAGACGGGCAATCCTCGTCATCCACGACAAACAATCAACAGCACACATCTTTGGGTCAGCATCCCCATAGTGTTGGCTCAATCTCTTCGGTCCGTTCACCACCAGTCACCAACAACAAACTCCTCCAGAATTCTCCACTTCGACGGCCCTCTAGTGGGCCTGTGCTTGAGCATGACCTTAAACAAGAGGGTGAGACTGATGGGGTTAAAACCCATTCTGCACCGTCGTCTGTTAGCGAGGGGGCTCGCAAGATATCGGCTCATAGCCAATCTTTATCCAACAATAGCAAATTACAATCAGGTAGACGCAGTGTTAATAGTTCACTCTTAAATTTACGATTTATTTTAAACCACCTTGAGATATGGGTTGGACAGACTGTTGCACAGCGCCTTTTGGTTTTATTATTTCTCATTCTCTACATGATTGGAATTGTGGTGATCTAAGCTTGTTCATATGTGGTAATATTGATTTAATGTCATGCCCCATCAGTTCAATATACTAAGCCCTTCACTTCATTGTCGCATATATGTCATCAGATCGTAGTTTCCACTTATGCTCGTAGTTACTTTCTTGTGTTCTTATATTGGTCAATTTTCAAATTCCAATAATTACTGTATTTAATCCGTTAATATTCCTATCTGTTATACATCTACCTGTATACATACTATTCGTCATATTATTCGATTCTTGAGATTCTTATTCCACTCTGTTGGCACTATGAATGTCCAATACAGTTGCTAAATTCGTTTTGTAGAAAATTTTCAAACTACAACAGATAAATTTGCCTTTTATCCTGGTTTTCGATGTTTCCTAGTTCCAGAAAGTAATTCAAGAGACTCGAAACCAATCTCCTCATCTGTGACAAATGTCCAGCAGCAACAACAGCAGCACGTTTCTGCTTTTTCTGCTGCCAATCGTCCAATGTTTTCGCCAACACCCGTGTCACCAGCCACTCATATGATGGTTTTTACCACTGAGATGGCTAATGACGCTGCAGTGAAAAATCAACGAAGTAGGCTTCGTCTCACCACCTATCACTCCACTCATCCCACCGTGCAATCCTACATGCTTCAACATGGAATGTTCCACACCACACCAGCTGTTGCCGCTGCAGCTGCATCAATTGCTGTCGACAGTGGCAGCGTGACACAAGAGCAGTTGGAAAACCGCAAGAATAAAATGGCTACTTTGGAAAGAATTCACTTCACTTTGACCAAAAACAAGACCTCCGCGGCTGCTCAAGGAGTTCCACCGCTACAACAACAACAGCAGCAGCAGCACATGTACGCCACTGGGGGACAAATGAGCGGCTCCTCTGCTTCCTCCTGTGTTGCTACTCCGATTCCTCCTATGCAACAGCACGATCATGGTCAGTTTTTCCCCTTCCTCTTTCTCCCTTGCGGGAGCGATTCCCTTGCGAAAAAAAGAATGGCAGGTAGATAGCTAGAGTAGTACAATTAGCTTTGATAGAGATGGGGCTAGTTGCCATGGGGGAGAATGGCTGATTACAATCGGTCTCCATTATTTAAAGCTTTTATCAACGACTTGTTGCTGATGATGATAATAATACTAATAACAACACTAATATGCTTAAGATTATAAATCCTTTTTGGCTTAGGATATGTGTAAAATTGTGAGTTTTAAGGTTCCATAAAAATAGGTTAAAGATGAATAAGCTTTTTACTTTCATGCTTCGGGTATTTTTAATGCCTGAAATTATACCCCAGGAGATACTACTTTCGAAAAATTGCATGTTATGATTCATGATATAGGACTTGGGAATCACTTTCTAATAAATGGCTTCTTTCTACGGAACATGGCGTTGTAGAGACAGTTGACAAGCGAATTCACTATTGCTAAAGTATTGGAAATCGTTGAGGATGGAATTATGTTAAAGGTTTGCCATCTTTTTTTCATTGAAATACTTGAAATCCTTAACAATTAGACACAGTTGCTAAAAATTGTTTTACATTTTCGCGGTTTCCTCCGAAACGTGCTTTCATTGCATCAATTTGCATTTTTTACCCTGATATATGGTCAAGGTCAATGCAACAGTGTTCTAATGGTTGGATGGTTCGCTCATTGTCTTTGCAGCCCTGGGTGAAAGTAGACATAAGCTGTCATGGAGATTTAAGAGGTAATATTAGAGTCAGAAATCACAGAGCCGAAGAAATGCCCGAAGGAACAGTGTTGGGTTAGTGAAAGAGGGAAGATGGAGGAAGGGCTATTTGTGTGCCTCGTCGCGTTGCCGCTGTGACTCATCCCTCCCCTATTTTCCTGCTTTTCCTACTACTGTGTGTACATTTTCCTCAACTGCAACCGCCGCATATTCACAATGAGTCACACTTTTCTCCTCTTCTAGTCGACACGTTTGTTATCATCATCGTCTTCTATGGGTCTTCGTAGCTTTCTCGCTTCCTCGACTTTCTCTTTTCATTCCCTTGTCACTTTTTCTTTAAGGCGGGTGAAATTACGCATATAACATCGTCGGCAATAAACCCAGTCTTGTAGAAAATTACGCATATCATGTCAAAAGTTGAGTGAGGGGAAAGGAATTTCTTACTTATGCTATTTATTGAGTGAGATCATCCAATTTTTGATCACTCTTCATTGTGTTTTGTAGTTGAGATGATTTTTACGACTATCTTGGAAGTTAAATTTCATGAAAGCTTTTATTTGGAAATCGAATTTACCTATAGATTGTGGAATTTGAGATTAAATTTAGTACTTAAGTATGCACGTACACGCGCACTTAAAATTCCACTCACAACTTCGCTATAATACCTGCGACCTTGAAATTTGTGTTGGGGCACTTCTTGACAGCATTTTTTGGGTTCAATCTGCCAGTGCGTAATGATTCATCATCCTTTTTGCACCTCAGTGGCTGACCTCTCAACTTGCCACTTTCTTGCAAATCTAATTGTCTTTAAGGAGATTTTATTAGTATACATTCCACTGAATAGCTATCTGAGTTGGTTCCTTCTGGAAGTGCTTTATTTAGTGAGCTTAATACCAGACAGACATAAGCCCTAATTGGAATATTGACTTTCCTGACCATCCTAACGAAGGTGTTTCTGGGTTCGCTAGTCCATTGTATTGCACTGAGGATTTGTTAGGAGATTGGTCTGTTCCCTCCTCTTTCCCCACTTGGGGTTCAATCGAATTTCATTTCACATGACATATTGGCCATTCTGTTTTTTAACTATATTGCTTCTGATTTTCAATATTGAATAGCCGAAACGTTTATCATCATTCCTGTTGATCTTTTTTTTATTTTGGATTAGTCTTGATCGGGTCTTTCGATCCAACTAGATTCTGAAATGTGTTTTATTTTCATTTTCGCTAATTGGGAAGAGAATTCCCTTTTAGTGTTGTTCGTTTATTTCCCATGGCAGGGCTAGAAATTGTACAATTTTTCATCTAGTAATAGCATCTTAATGTGGTGAACAGTTAAGCAGTCCTATGTGGGTCCAGGAACTGGCGTTGATTAGAAGTAAAGAAAAATAGTCCTACAACGTTTGGTCTCTTGATTCAGGTCGTCTTTACTTTTCAATTCCCTGACAGAGTTCACTACTTCAGGCTGTAATAGTTGGGTGTTCAACTTTCTTGCTTTGTTTTCTGTTTATTGTGTCAAATAACGATAGCAGAGTTCTTGAACTTGACTAATCTATTAATTTAGATAATTATTAAGCCATTTGAGTGCATATTTCGCCTCTAACAGTTGCGATATTATGCGGAGGTGGGGAGTGCGAATTTGTGTGATTTGAGTACATGGCTTAACTCCATAAGTTACACAATACGTCAGTTATAAATAGGCTAATGCTTATCCTTTAGAATTTTACCCGTGAGATATCCCGAAAGCTGTTTTCTTTGCGTTAATATTTTATATAGAAATCGGTCATTGACAGTTCAGAACATCTCTAGTTGTGTTAGTTTGTTCATTTCTGACTGTTCTGTAGGATTTTTCATTCGAACTTTTGTTAATAAGTGAGGTATCTGGGTTGCAATGACTTCCTTTGACAACTCACATTTCATCGCTAAAATTGGTGTTGCATCCGTGTCTTTTAATTTTTCAATCAAGCGCGTCTAGAGGTAGTAGTACTTGGCAATTATCTCAGTTATTTATTCTTATCTCCCACTCTCTTAGGTCATCCTCCTGGAGATATGCAGCCAATGGAATCCCGAGGAATGATGATGACTAACCGTGAAATGGCTTGGATCCAACAACAACGAAGACAGCAACAACAACACCAGGCCCTCTCCACCGTTCATCAGTCCTCCCCAATGAGTGGTGGGGATCCCAACGGGGGAATGGGACATTTCCCATACTCGCCTATGGACCCTAATATGTTTGGATCTCCTATACTGGTTGTACCTGACAACGTCTACCCCTCCGGACCCCCTCCACCACCGCCGAACAAGTTCTGCGTCCCTGCTCCTCCTCCTTACGGCAATAATAACAAACGTCCCTATCCGCCATCTGATTCTTTACCTGGTGGACTCCCCGACAGCCATCAATCACAATTCTGGGGGTCCCAGCAGCAACAGGTTATGATGGACCAGCAACAACAACAGCAACAACAGGTGATGATGTTGCAGCAACAGCAGCAGCAGTCTCAACAATCTCAGAACGCTCTCCCAGCATCTCGAGCAGCAACCGGTCGCGGAGGAAGTGGTGTGGGCAAGAAGCGAAAAACAGGAACAACTGCAGCTAGTCGTGCTGCAGCGGCAAGAGCTAGTGGACCTCAAGGACCTCCCTCTGGTTTCAACCCTGCCTCACAACGGATGCCGCCTACTCAGCAACCTCAAATCCATTCGGGCATGAAGCCGGGTGGCTTTGGTGCGGTCCCTATTGGGCCCCCTCGTGGAAATTACCAATCCTCTATGATGGGTGGCGGTGATCCGCTGAATGGTGGTCCCTGTGCTGTAAGTCCTCACTCTGAGCTATTGCGTATTACGTGTTGCACGTGTTAATGAAATTTCATATATCTTTGTGGTTTCGTGTATGTTTAATTACAAGGTCTGAGAGGGGGGGGGGGTGGAAGTCATTTTTTGTCACCAATAATCGATCGTGTATTTCAAAAGCAAAATAATAACATTACTTGTTTGTAAATTATGTATACAGCGGTATATAATAAAATTTCCGCCATTATTTGCAGCTCTTTCCTATTATCCTCTTGCAATTTTTCGGTCACAATTTTATAATAACTGGATGTTCAAGTTGTTTCTGTCTATCAGTGTGTTCTATGGACCTGGAAGCAAGGTCTGACGAATACGGTAGATGTGGTAGAACCTTCCAATTTAATCCCTAAATTTTTTAGAAAGTCATTTTTGTTCCGTGGATCCGGTTGAACATTATCATATTGAAGAATAACTCTCGTTATGCCATATATGTGCTTGGCTGCTTTGATTTCAATTTCAGATTTGATCTTTCCTAACAGTAACCTTCGGCTCTAACTGTTTCGTTCAGTTTTAGCAATTTAAAATGAAATATTCCTTAGGTGGTGAGAGAGAGTAGATATCTTTGAACTCTTCTAGCAAAGAATCATTTATTCACTTTGTCTTTCCAATCCGATTGATGAATTAAGAAATCTTGTTACCTGGCTTTTGTTGAAAGATTACGTCAAGACACCTTGCTGTGTATACTTGGATGTTGAGAATTCATGTTGTGTACCGTCCAGTATTTAATTAGTAGGGTAGTTAATAGGTGGTATTGAAGGTTTGATGTCCTTGTGAAAGTATTGAGTAAATTCTGTAAAAAGGGGCACTATTTGGTTATGATTCTCGCAGTGAGATTTACTGGTGTGACTAGGTGTTCCTTAATTGAAACAGCCATCAATACCTGGTTGACGGTGGTTTGAAACAGACCTCAACCATGCGAATTTCTTCAATTGCATAACTCATAACTTTTTTTCTTTACCACAATCAGTATTCGGTAACGGAAATTTAACACAATTATTATAATCTCGGTGTTTCTGAGCTAGAATTGGTTATAATTTCTCAGACCAAATAGGAAGAAGAAAAAGGCGTTTAGTTCAATAGGGTTTTCTCCTTTTGTTTACATGCTTTATGGGACCAATTGGCCACTTGGTTAGCCAGGACTAGGACACCATTCTCTGGTACTAGATTATACAGAAACGAATTTGATCAAATGCCTTTTAGCCACTGCTATAGTCTAGAATGCAATTTAGGATATTATCCAGCGTTGCAAAACCATGTCTGCAATGGCTAAAGCTCATTAGGTAGAAGGCGGGGGGTTCGGATCCCAAGAAAAGCGTGAAAAACTCTGCTCTTGGATTTTCAGTGCTGTAGCCATAACAACACTTAATTTACCTATTAAAGTATGAAACTGTAAGCACAACATCTCTTATCCGAGGGACCTATGTGTCGAAAATACTCGGTTCCGCATTTTATCTAAACAATCTCCCAGCATTAGTTGGAAGGTGTCTTTTGGCTTTATTGCTTGGAAAATTAACTTTTCTCTGCATCTTCTGCGTCCTAGCGCCACACTGGAATCATTTAAGTACTTCAACTCATGCATTGAGGTAGTTGTAAATTAAATCGAATAGTTGTTTTTTTCTGTTTTCTTCTCTTTCGCCCGCCATTTTTGTGTTAATAACAGTTGGCAGTTACAACAGTAGTGCTGTGTGTATGTGTTATTGTGTGTGCCATTTGCAGTTAGTGGTAGCGAAAACAGCTGCAGTAACCCACTTCCCAAATTGGGATGAACTAGCGATCGAGAGAAGTTTAGAATACACACTCTAGTCACAGTCTGATTGCACACATACCTAAACGCACAACACAGCATTCACATTCTCCATCATAGACGAGAGAGAGAGAGAGAGAGAATGTGATAGAGAAAGAGGAGGAGACACAAGCAGCAATCAGGCATAAGCACTCGTTCCAGTGCCTAACTTGCTTGCTTTGGCATTTCACAAATTAAAGTGCGCGCTGCCTTATGCGTCCGTGCGTGCGTATACGCACTGCCTACAATTAACCCTAGCCAATAAGCGTCAACGCACGCAGGCGTCTTTCCTCTCCCCCCTCTCCCGCTACTTTTTTCATGGGGTGGCAGACGCACGCATAAGACGACGCAGGCGCGCAAGGTTCTTGCTCTCGATGCTGAGCTAAATATAGCTAACCCTCGCTCTCTTACCACTCTGTGCTGCATCCGCCATTATTTTCCCCAACGGGAAAGTGGGGACGGGAGGTGGTGGTGGTGGTGGAGGTGGATTTTGGGCAGCAAGAGCACGATGCAGGAGGTGGAAAGAGAGCCGGGTATTTGGGAGGGGCAAATGTTAACTCTTGCTTCTAGCCATCGTTGCACTATGTGTGTTTTGACGATTCTTTTGCTTGCCCCTCTTTTCTCCTTGTGTCAGTTTCCACCCATATACGCAAGCAAGCGAGCTATTCAAATGAAATTAGGCAAAAACAACACGAGTTATACGTGCACTGCTTAAAAACTCACCTTTGAACAATAGATTACTTAGGTGTATATTAGAGAGTAGTGTCTGACGGAAGTCGACTCCTACTCTCAGAGTGACGATTTTTTTCGTTTTCATCAGTTCTACTAGTTTATCGAAAAAAACTATAAGAATAATGGCATACTCGAGGATACTTGGTCTGAGTATGTAGATATGTCTTTCAAGTTTATACACTTGGTCATATCATTTCCAGCTAGTGTAGCTTCATCTTTCCCACTCTTAACATCTAAAGTTGTATATATGGAATTTTCAACTTTCTTGAGCCCTATAAAAGTTGTCTTTCCCTCTTACGAGGAGCATTTCTTTTGATATCTAATGGGCCAATACAGTTGAAATTTATGCTGGGTTTTCAGAATCCCAGCTACCGAGGAGGAGGTCCTATGATGGGTCCAGGAGGAATGATGGAACAACCCATATATCCCCCAATGGCTGTTGGGCCCGGTGGTCCTCCCGGTGGTCAATTACCCCAATCATCCATTCAACAACAGCAGACCCTACCCATGGGTGGGGGCTACTCCCATCCTCCAAATGACTGTATGTCTCCTTCCTCAAACTCGTCAACTCAACATTTGACATCAGCGAGTTTGGCAAGTCTTGCCAGACTTTCACAGCTCTCTGGCACTGAGGGGCCCTACTGTCTCCAGCCTCCAAATTCTAATCCCAATGTCCCGACACCTGGATTCTCCAGAATGACCTCGGCTCCAGATATGCTGGGAGGTGGCGGATTCCCTGGTGGTGGCGGTCCTGGGATGATGTCCAATCCCGAAGGAGATCCTAACTCCATGTGTGCAATGCCTGGAAATCCTAACACTCCTGGTTATCAGCATCAAGGTGTGCCGATGCCTCAATCTAATAGTCAACAGGTGAGTACTCTATGGGGTGTATATTGTATGAAATCTCACTGATGTAAATAGAATGGATCCGAAATCCGACGGTATCTATTTTAACCGTTCTAGTTAGTATGGATAAAGATGAGAATAACGAAATGCGAATTTCTCCTTACTGACGAATCGAAAGGTTACTCTTTGTTAATGGTGAGCGTTGGAAAACGCTATCCTTCAGCAGTGTCTTTGCCTCTGTGGTTATTGTAAAAGTTTTCCCAATTCCGAGGTCATTAGGTCAATCTCCATCAATACACATTCAGTTGAATGGTTGATTCTGATTACAGATATGATGTCTCCATATAACGATCTCGTTAACTCTAAGTGTTGAACTCTAGATGTACTCGAGTGTATCTAATCTGTTTAGTAGGGAAGTTAGTGTATCTGCTTCTTGATTTGTTTACCTTCGTTAAGATCACGTGTTTACAGCACATGTGTGAGTGTGTGTGAGTGTGTGTGTGTGTGTGTGTGTCTTTTCTCTATCCAGGAATAGGCAGATGAAACGCATGGGGCCCATTTAATGTGAATCGTCAGAACTCTTTAATCGCTTGTTTCTCCGACCCACAATAAAGGTATGAAACTAGACGGTCATTGGTTGGTTACTTGCATCAAGCAACAACACGAAGTTCACTATGTAACTGGAATCTTATGGAAATGGCCAACTTCTCTTCTTTAGAACATTTTTAGAATTAGCTTGGAATTCATGCAAGAATTACTTTTATGATTCGCTGCAACAGTAAAAGTGAAGGTAACGGGTTTGCTATAATGTGTTCATAACTTCAAACTTAAAAAAAGTGGAAGAATCAATCAAGAGCAAAGGGATCGTTAGACAATTACGAGTCACGATACCGGGTTTCAGTGGTGCATAATTTGTTCCCACCATCTTTCCTGAGAGCTCAACTGCTAACAATGAATTCGCTTGCGTAGTTAACAGTGTGTGTGTGTTTTTACTGTTGATGTGTTTTAATTTAAAATGCTACGCAGATGTTAATATAAATTGCACACTAATGGGTGTGCGTATGTATGATGCAAAAGCATGTACACACATAAACAAACCATGCAAAATCAAGCTAGTATTTGCTGAGATATGCTAAACTCCGAGAGCTCTCGAATTCCTCTCTTTTAGCATCGATACTAAATAGTTATTTTAAGGGAAATCAGACTCTACTTTACATGTTTTAACTGCTTAAATGAGCTGAAATATTGTGTGCATACACTTCTGAGGGATTCATCGCATCTCAAGATGGAAGATAGAGTGTGCCATAGCGCATGAAGGAAACTAATTCAACTCCCTAAATGGTATTTATTGTGTAGAATGTATGAGCGTTGGTGGCTCTTCGATTAATGCGAGTTCTCATAACAACGCCATTACTACTTATTTAGCCTGGATTCCATCCTTCGTCCCACCAGCAAGCCCTTGGGGATGCATCCGCAGTAGTGTCAACGAGGTGCATCACTCCGAGCTCCGCTCCACCTATTTGTGCTCCTCAGCCGACCTCTAATTCTCCCTCAACGCCTACTGGTGGCGCTGTGGTGAATCCTCTTCCTTCTAGTCAGCAGCCTCCTCAATCAGGAGCTGCGTCTCAACAATCTCAACAACAATCATCTTGCCCACCTCAACAGCAGTCTGGCCAGGTATAATCGGCTTTATTTAAGATGAGGCTCTCTGTTGGAAGTTTAGTTCTAGTTTAATTGGATCAATTAGGGTCAGTCCATGCTGTTCAAAGTTCATCAATTTAACACTGAAAATGGATGAGTATTAGTAGAATGCTGACTTTCGGTTGAATGGCTCTTTTTAGCCAAATCAAACATGGAGTATTTAGTTTATGGACGAGTATTTCTGAACTTTGCCAGTTCTTGCTTGATATAAGGAGCGCCTTGGTGCCTAAGAGTTTTATCTAAACGTGTATCTAAATCAGTCTATTTAGTTATAGAGATGTAAGCTCAAATTAGAACGCCTTAGTCATCAATAATTCTGCTTATATATATGTTATTTTTTCAAACTCCTCGGACAAATGTTTTCGACATGCATGAGAATTGTGAAAATCCCACTTCTAATTACCGCATAATTTAATTCGTATTGCTTGATAGCTTGTAATCGGAGAATAACTTGATTTCGTACAGTAAAGTGTATACGTTCTCAGCTCGTTATTTTTCAGTCTGATATAGCACTGACTCTAAAGTGCGCGTGAAATTGCTATGGTCAGTTTAATTTGCAGCATTCTGGTTCAATTTCACGGTTTCGTTACTTTTTAAGTGAAATGAGGCTGTGCTCCGATGGGGTGACCGCCAAGATGAACACCCGCTAAGTAAATTAGCACAATCGGTGTTCAACTTTGTAAATACTCTCAGTGATTTTCGAGTACTCCTCCTTCAATAGAAAAAGAAACACTCCAATTTCCTTTCACCGGTGACGGGACACACGAAAATACGTATGTGCGGACGTGGCTACACCTACCTGTCTACTCTACATGCACGCTTGGGAGTACATTGCAGACACTATCCTGTCCCTTAATCGATGTGCGGGAGTATGGCTCCCGTCAGTACTCTCGTCACTATTCTCCCTTCGCCTCTCTCGCTTTCCCACTCATTCCTTCCTCGCCTCCTACAAGCCTCAACAAAAACATTGCTGCTCTGCCTCGCCTCGTCTCACATTTGCACGTTACGCGATACCAACGCGAGTGCGCCGCCCAATTATCATTAGGCGAAATTTTGTTCCTGTCTGGGTGTGGACATCGGGAGAAAGAAGTGGAAGCAATTGGTGGGGATTGATGGCGAAGGAGAGATAATTCGCATATAAACATAAAAAATGAGCCTCCACATGACTCTTCGATTATCACAGATTCGTTTAACACACGAATTAAGCATGGTTTTCGAGAAGGGGGGGGGGAATAATCAATAGATACAAAGTTTCATCGATCGCATTTCTACTCTCAAATGGCACGAGGTAGATGTTAATTTGTTGCCACTCGATATGACTTTAATGAGATGAGGGCATTTATATTATTTTAATTGAAAATTATATGCATAGTTAGCAAAAAATAGCTAGGTAAATCCCTGAATTCTACATTAAAGCTTTCAACAAATACTGTTTTCGCTTAAACAATTCGGTTTGTATATGTTGGTTTTCGATTAATTGAGGCTAATTTTAAATCGATTTTTTCGCTAAACTTGATTCAGCTGTTTGCCTTGTGGGTTCTTGTTTCGGAAGTAATTTACTCTGGCTTTCTCGTAGTTCCAGCAAATTAATTATCCCCACATGAATGGAAACCCCCAGCTCCATCCAGGGCAATACATGCAGCAACAACCGTCTTCTCGACAGTTCTACGGTATTAGCAATGGGTCCACGTGTCCACCTCCACCCAATCAACGGTTGGAACCTCCACGCAATCCTCCTCAGCTTCCACCTCCGACCAACGTGCAGATAACACCAAAGACCCCGCATACAATTCAATACCTTCCAACCACTTCTACCACCACCACTGCTGGGTTGCCTGGTGGAAACACAACTTCAATTTCCAACGCCCCCTCCAGTGGTCCCTATCCACCTGGACCCCAACAAAAGGTACGGACTTCTTCTGGACAAAAGATCCAATCCCCTTGTCATACTCAAGTGGCTCCTAATGCTGCTGTCCAGCCAACAAATGGCCTGAATGCCCTTCCTCCCCATCCACCTTCGTCCGCCAACCGAAGGTGTCCGAAAATGGACCAACTTCCTCCTGCTCAACAGAGCTCTATAGTAATGGGCGGTAATAATCCTTCTGGTAGGTTTCCAGTGTTAACCTAAGTTTCCCCGCGTATATTTGCTCCTCTTTGAGTGCCTGGAATTGTATTTTTCCAGTAACTTGCTCTTGAAAACAAAGTGGATAAATCCTAAACAATAGTCGAATTTGCTAAACTTAAATTTATTTTCCGGAATCTCCACTTGACTAAATTTATGTGTGAGTGTGTATGCATGTGACAGGCAGGTGCTGCAAAAAAGAAAAGCTATTCGAGTTTTGCTTTTGGTATGCACGTATGCAGGCCACAGAGGCTAAGCTAGCGAATGATTACTGACGTTAGTGTGTTGTGTGATTGCACTTGGCTGGCTACATGATGTCTCAAATGTCAATCCTTCGCATTATCCCTCACTCTCAACTCCATTTGTAGATATGGTTGCAGGAATGCCTGACGGTAGTGAGATGTACACTACGGGACCTCAACCAAAATATCTCAGCCACCAACAGCAACAGAGATTTCCAATGACGACTGATGTGACAGCCCAGCAATCTGACAGCACAAACCCCTTCGATTTTCCTCAGGGTGCAACACCATATCCCAACACGACTGCATCACAATCGCGGAATTTATATCGTGATCCTTCAATTCACTTCCAGCAGCAGCCGCAGCCATATGCTTCTTCCTCAACAGGGCCCGGTTATCGACCGGCTGAGACGGATTCTTCTCAAATGGTCTCTGGAGTCCCAAATACGACAGTTACTGCTTCAAAGAACGCGCTCGCTCCTTCGGCTGCAACATCTGGATCTCAGCAATCACAACAGCAGATGTACATGGGTGGAGTGGATATGAACTATCCTCAATCACAACCACGCTGGCAACAACCCCAAATGATGGGTGGCAATGGAAACGATTTCTATATGCAGCAACAGCAAGGTGCCGTAATGATGGCTCCGTCTCAAGGTGGTGCCAATCCACAATCCCAGGCTGCAGGGTTCTATATGCATCCCCAACCTGGAGGAAGTGGTATTCCTCCGAACCACTTGCAGCCACCAGCAAATCCCACACCCTCGCACCAGCAGAATCAAGGCCACACCAGCAGACCTTATCCTGCTCTCTTGTAAATACTAACTGCAAATGTATGAATGAGCGCTGTTCTTGCCGGATCCGCTATGGGAGAACCCGTCAATACCCACATGTTTACCTATGTCTCTTAATGCATTTGACTCTTTTTTGTATCATTAGTGATGGTGATGCCATCAACTGAGATCTCAAGATGTATGCCTGTATTGTGCTTTGTTGTACAGAGGTCTCGGCTCCTTTCGTTCTCCTTGTAAATTCCACCATTTCCGCCCCTCATTCACATTCAAACGACAATTTTTATTCGCATTTGAGTTGTACCGCCACCCCCCCCCCCCCCCCCCACCACCACCACCACCATCCCCCTATTCGTTATGTACCACCATTATCCACTAGCGTAAAATGTACTTAAGCAAATGACCTTGCATTGAGTGAATGTGCACATAGTAACTGCTAAACCACTAACTCCCCTTGTCCAACCGACCTGCCAAGCGAAATTCTTTTATATTCTGAGTTCCTCTTCATCATTGACGTTATATTCTCGGTCTTTTCAGTTGCAATCATGCCTCTCGGTCGGGCATGTACAATGAAATTATAACACGTAATGTATATTCTCTCTCTCTCTCTCTCATGCAATCCTCAATAAGAAATGGTCATTTATAATTTGGTGACTTGCTGATTTTTGATTTTGTTGGTCAGATTTGGATTATTCATTAGAAGGCATTAAGGTAGTATTCAGGGCCTACTCCGGTTCGTATGCTCAAGTTTTGGATGTAAGGTGCGGAGGTGGATTTGACTAGGAGGGGGGGGGGAGTAAAGTTGAGGATTAGGGTTGTAGTATAGATAATGAATAGCTTCATGATTGAAATAAAAGAGAAGTCATTATTATTCGACTTGACTGTTCAAAGTGAGAGGGGAACAAGTAGGTAGAGGGTAGCAAACACCGTTTTAGCTGTTGCCCTTCTACCTGCTGGGTTATTCCTCAAGAGCGAGTTAAAAAGGAGGCTGATAGTTCGATGAAGGTGTTGACATTAGGAGAGTTGGTAAGCAGAAAGGGTTGAGTTGGTGAAAAATATTGGAATTAAATTAGGAAGAGTCATGGAACTCGATCAAACCAATAAACCACAAAAGAAACTAGGTACTAATGGTTGTTTTGAAGTGGTACAGAGAGCTGCGAAGTTAAAGATAATGGAGTTGTTGGCCATGAATATACATGCTTAACAGCACTGATTAAGTCTGGTCAGTAAAGTGGAGGAGCAATGATATACCACTGATTGAGTTATAGAGGACCTCTTTCCCCAAGAAAACGAAGAGGATTTTCGGAATATGGGGACAGTTCCAAGGGGGTTTGGTTCGGTTTGTAACTAATACCTACTATCATTAGCACCTGGATCAGGATTTGTCCCAATTGTTCTATTCTTTGACTTTGCTGTCTTTGCAGTACTATGAAATGGACAGTCAGTAAGCTCAACATGTTTAGGAGGTTCTCCCTGAAGGTAGAGAGGTGTGAAAGGAATTCATTTAGAAAGAAACACGAAAACAAAAGTGGTTCGTCAAGAACATTAGGTGGATTCATATATAAAAAAGAACAGGTTTCAGTCTGTTCCGAAAAATTGAATTTATTCTCCATTTCTACGTATTCTCGTCCTGAATAAAGAGTTTTCTTTAAATCACTTTAAATCAAAGGATTTCTCTATTAACTTCTGATTATCATAAGAAAATTGGCACGTTTTGTATGAAAGTATTTGTTCTTTTAAAGTGCAAAAAAATTTCCCCCAATTCAAAATTTGACTTAATAAAT
>UZAE01012253.1:0-38908 GCA_900617975.1 Rodentolepis nana
CATCTACACAAGAACAAAAGTTTCAGGTTGAGACGCTTAATGTACGCAAAAATGACAAAGAAAAATTCTGACCAAACAACAATCAGTAATCACAGAAGTGGGAAGGATTGAAGCCAAAGTAAGATTTGATTGCTATGATTGGTGATGAGTCTGAAAAGTACACTGGAAGCAACCAGGCCGACAATGACAACCGAAATCTAGAACTTGAGGTGAAGACCAAAGAAGCCGCAGTGCGAAGTAATAATCAGAGATGTGAGGTTCTGGGCAAAATAAACCAGATGGAAAGTCACAATTCCGATTTATAAGTGAGTGGGCGTATATAATGTAAACATAACAATTTGTGAACTGTGAATAGATTTGAACTGTGGAGGGGGGGGGGGGAAGGTTTTGCTACTTGTTGACAAAATAAAATGAGTTTTAAATGTGAATGAATATACTAATTTCCAAAGTATTTGTTGATCTCCACGAAATCATTGTTCCTTCATTGTAACCGCAGTTGCAAGTTCACGAAATTGAATAAGACTACACAGCATAGCAGAATAAAGCTGTCACAAGACAGAGACATGATAGAACAGTTTACGAAAGTCGCCATTATGAATAATAGCTATTAAAAGTAACTACCACTTGCGAAAGTGATTTTGGGAGAGGAAGGTCACACACAAATCGAATTTTTATCATGTTTTCTGCCTCACTTCTCAGAATATTTAAACCTCCATTAATTCGCAATTAAGTGCCAATATGACAAAAAAAGGCATTTATGCTCGAATCTCCTCCCATGTGCGTGCAATTATGAAAAGTCAAAGTAGTGACAAATTACTAAGGAATTAAACGCAGGCGATTAAATTTTAATTAAAGTTTTAATATCTCTTATCATGCCGCGAATAAATACGGATATCCACTCAGAACTCTGTAAATGGGGAAGGAATAATTCTAAATATCCATAAATTCGCAGGTCTGTAGAATTATTCGGCAAACGGGTTGACTGACTGTGATGGTAATGACGGGTAAGTAGGATAGACGAAACGGAGGTTCTTCACTAGAAAGACTCCAGGATTCCCCACTCCTTTCGCCTTCCAAGCTAGGCGTTGGAAAATGCTTCCCTTTAACGGATTCAAGACTTGATTTACTCACAAAGTCAAGTAAAAGGCAGGAGATATGAAAACAGAGAAGGGTGGTTACATTTAGAACCCCGAATGAAAAATAGCCTCCCGGGAGAGTAATAGAATGAAATTATTGAGGGTCAGTTTTCTTTAATAGCATAAGCAAAATTTTACTTACAATTATGCTAGAAAACAGAATATAAGAACCCCAATAAGAGACCTTTCAACCTGACCAACCATGTATTTCAACTTTTTCCGATATAACAAAGTGCACAAAACGAGTGATATTTGAATATGCAAAAGTTGGAAATTTTGAAACACCCGTAATGTACAAAACTTGCGAAAAAAAATTACCAGTTCGAATACTTGAATGCTAATATTAAAATGTCCAAACATGCTATGCAATGATCCACATAGATGACCATGAGCAGGTGTGAACCGTATAAACACTTCCAAAAAACTATGCTGATTGAATACCCACCTTGTCCTCTAACGAATAAAAGAACCTTAAACGAGTGTTCAAAGGTGCAGTTTATTCCAGCCTATAAACGAGTGATGCTAAAGGAGTTTCTTAATAAAACGTGGTCCAAGGGGTTTGAACTGTCTCCAAAGTATATGGGTGAGAGTTTCTTTTAGCTTAGGCTTGAACAGTACATCTCAAATAATTCATCAGGAGTAGTCCATACTGGAAGAGGTACAAAGAAATCAATTAATGCCATACTTTGAAAAGTATACTGGAGCACGAAAGTGTCACACCATAGTAGTCCCCATTGTCTTCCAATAAACACAAAGAGTACGAAGACTCTTTATAATGACGCCATATTACAGCGAGCATTGAAAATAAGTATGGTTTTAGCTCGAACGCGGTTCCATTAACTAAGACATTTTGAGGACTTGATTATGGCGGACGATATAGGAATTCCGTAGGAGGCGAAATTATAACAACCCTCTTTATAATCATCTATGGGAAGGGGGGGGGGCGTGCGATAGACTTACCTCCACGTGGTGCATCCTGGGCAACGTATACTCATGCGGCAAAAAAGTCTATCAAGCGGCGGTTGACTTCTGACTTCAAACTACCATCACCCCACTGTATATCATATTCGAATACTTCCACAGTACTCACTTCATCTTATTTCTACCTTAGTCTTTGAAACACTCTTCTGTTCCCCCCCCCCTCTCGACTTTCACTTTGATGTTTCTTCCCCTCTGTGAAGCCTGAAGTCAACAAAAGGGCAAGCTCTCAAACACTTGCTAAAGTTTTGAGAAATCAACAGCTAGGTAAGAAATTGAAAACTTTCAGATGGTAAATACTATGGGGTTGCCACTTGTTGAACTCTTATATAAATGACAGTTAACTTTTATGGACATATAATTTTGTACAAGATCTCTACTTTAATATTAACATGACATCGTATGAAGGTGTAGGATGTTTAAAGAATAACTTCCATTAAGATATCCAGAAGTTTACGTATTAAATACTTGTCAAATCATCACCAAAAGATAGAGTTTGATTTGGAAGATGAGAAAAGGCCATTAAAGAAGCACGTGCTCAGACCAATGTAAAACCCACGCAATATCTTGTAGCAAAACAAACAAGTAGATTCCAAAATGAAGTACGAAATTAAAAAGCAACTGCTAGCATATGCTTAAGTACAGATCGAATACCGAATTAAAACAATGTAATTAATCAATACAAAATGATTACCTACGAGTCAAGAACGAAAAGCCTTATAAATCCAAGCTTAAAATCTGTTCTCAAAAGTATTGCAGTGAAGCCCAATGGAAGTTAATTGAACCATGTGATAAAAATGGTAAAACGATCAATGTGTTTAAATAGCCGTGGCAAGAGAACACACCTTTTTAGAAGCCCGTCAAGCACACGCGTGTATAATAAAGAGTAACAAATGGTTAACTAGGGTTGCTATTTACACTCAAACTAAGAAAACTGGAATTGTTAGTAAATAAGGTGAAATGAATGAAGCTTAAACATTAATCCCCTGTCTGCTTGCAGGTCACGATTATCAAAGTAATTATTTTAGCATAATGGGGGTGTGCGATAGACTTACCTCCACGTGGTGCACCCCGGGCAACGTATACATTTACGGGAAAAGAGTCTATTAACTGGCAGTTGACTTCTCACTTCAAACTACCATGACCCCACTGCATTTCATATTCGAATAATTCACAGTACTGATCTTACCTTACCTTTTCTCTACCTTTGTGTCTGTCTGTCTATCTCTTTTACATCTGTGAAACATTGTTCTGTCCCCCTCTCGACTTTTTGCCACTTTGATGTTCATCTTCCTTTCTGTGAAGCCCAAAGTCAACTAAAGGGCTAATGATACCTATCATAACGCCTGCCATTTGAAATAAATAAATAAATTTTAGCATAATCACACTAGTATGCATTATTAGGTAGTAATGAAGAGCATGACTCACTTTTCGACGTTCCATTGAACGATTCCAATAAAGGCCAAGGGAGATTGAATTTGAAGGCATTGGCGTTGCACTTGTTTTGCAAGCACTCTATTACATCGTCGGCATCTGAGAGGGGAAGAGAGTCGGTATGGATGCGCGCATTGAAATCGTTTAACCAATGAGCAAAAATAAAAATGAAATGCAGGTACAAGCATGACTTACATTCTGTACTGTTACCGTCCTTTGCACAAAGGGCCAGCTACAAAAAATAAAAATATATATATAAATAGATAAAATATTCTATAAGCAAACCGTCAGGCCATTAAAACTGATCTAAACTTCTCCTAAACACCGCGAGAAGACTTACCCCGTTGGAGTACACTCTTGCAAATCCGTGGCACATTAAACATTTGCTTAACGGACTCCACAATCAAGCCTCATTTGAGTCAACAGGTGTTAAAGGAAACAAGAAAGCCTACTTAGATACGGCTAAATCAAATAAATCAAGACACGAGGAAGTTTGCATTTGACCGGACAACCATGGCCAAAAGAGGTCAACACATTCTCAAAAATAGTAATGCACTGTCTGACCTGAAATAAATAATGAACGTGAAAAACTGAGGGTCTCATTTTAGCACAGATTGATTATCACTTCAATAAATAATATTTTTAAAATGGGGGGTGGGAAGCAACTGAAAATGATAAGAAAGAGCCCAATCAATGATAAGGCCGGGAAAAAAGGTATTTCATTTGAATTTGGTACTTCACCTATTTTCAAAATATGTAGTTAGCGTTCTAAGTTTCTAGTTTCAAAATTCATCCATTAAATGATAGCAAACGCTTGCCGATGGTGTCCATTTAACCAGCCATTTGCTTTCATTTTTTATTTGATCGCCTGAAAAGGCTAAAGTGCCCATTCTCGTAATTCGTCAACTCATATTTTTAACATAGCAAGTGGTACGTTTATAAAGAGACTAGTGATTAAACTTAAGTCTCATTCTCAACTATAGTTATTTGGTAAAAAGAGTAACGCCTAACGAATATGAACGAGCATTTTTAACTAAATCCACAAAAATTGGTGAAAAGTTAGTTATTTTGTACACCGTTTTGTTCCACCCATTGCTACATTACTGGCCAACCAGATAGATAATAATTTACTGGTATATTTAGTCTATAAAGTCTAAGCAATGGAACACATTAGATAGCATAATATCAATCCATCAGTTCAAATCTAAGTCGATTAATTTATTCATGTAAAATCACTAGTCTTTCAATTAAACCATCTGGCTGATGAACATGGAACATACCGAGAATGAACTCCTCAGGAAATATAGAGGCTAAATCATGAAATGCTGACTTTGAAACTATTAGCAAATTCACCTAACTTAAGCTCTAGCTGCCGTACAGCTTCTACGTCTAAGCATTTTCCACAGAAACGGAAAATGCGATCCTAAAGCTATAGCTTTATTTATGAAACCTAGAGAGCCAAAAGTTGTTAAATTACCTCTCCCAGGGCAGAAGCATCACTTCCATTTATGTCAAAATTTCCGTATTATGTGAATATTATGTACGATTAGATAACTGGACGCGCAATTTAAAATAGACGCTAGTGCTTTGCTTATATTACGTTAAAAAAGCGGTATATGTATAACGGAAAATTTCAGCCAAGAATATAGAATTTGGATGCTCAAACATGGAACGTAGGAATGTGATGCCATGCGAAAGTAAAGGGCATTGAATAGTTCTAGAATTCAAAATTTTTATTGTGCTGATTTATTGACTCCTCTTCCTTAGATTTTGTTTCCTAAACACTCATCTTTCCCACGATTAAAGATGCCCATGAATTGGATAAATTATCAGAATAGAGCGCTTTGGTTATTAGAGGATTCGTTCAAATATCTCCAAAGTCTAAATTTAGGCTTGACCACAACACCACCAGTAGAGGGCTAACTGCAGTGACTATTCAAAGCGCCGACAGAATTACAAACCGCATTTCAGCGCAAGTTGAAGAAAAGCATGAATTTAAAACATTTATATAAAAAATCCTTTAAAAGTGTGAATGTCAAAATTGAAGACAAAAGGCACTAGAATAATTATGCAGCAAGATTCAACGCATACTTGATAAAAACGGTCACACTGTTACACATGAGTAATCTTACATTGTCAGTCGCCAGTCGCACAAGAACATAGTCAAGGATACTGGAGGCTTAAATGGAAGATAAGTCAATCACCATTAAGCAGCTTGCAGTGGAATTTACCATTCACCTGAGAATACAACGGTAATTTTATCTGGGAAATGCTCGACCCGAGTAACAAAAGACAGAGGCCATCTCGAAATGCAAAGTTACTTTAGAAACTTGTAGACAATGATGTCATAGTAAGGAGAAATAAAAAAAAGACGCTAAAGGAGAAAGTTCGACCACAAGAAAGGGGCAAAGGCAGAAAATATGTGGTGGGATAAAAAGGCAGTAGAAGAAAGAAACTAGCAGTGGGCACTCTAATGATTAAAATTAGCCGTTACTAATGTACAAGTAAATAAGGAAATATGCGAAAGCATTCAGAGGTGGGAAAATCTTGCGAAAAAAATTCTGGAAAATAAAATAGTATTTTCATTAGTTAACAGTGCGATAATGCTCTTAAAGTTGGTCAAAATGATGAACTCTTAGAAGAAGCATATCAGAAATGAGTGCGAAGACGGCAAGCTACCTATATATAAAAGAGCATCAAAAAAATAAATGATCAGATAACTACCTAAATAGTGAAGAATAGGGACTCCAATTAGGATACATTATCCAACTGCATCAAACGAGCAAATGATACCTAGAAAGTACTTTGATTTCATTTAAAAGAAATATTATGAACGGAAAACGCATGTTTGAAGAACTTAAACAGTCTAACACAATTTGGTAAATTAACGCGTTAATTAAAAACAAAGTTGGAGTAAAAGAATGGGCTTGCGTAGATAATGACACTAGGCAAAATTGTTAAAATCTCACAGTTTAGTGCATAAAAACATGCTAAATACTAGGAAATATATTTTCAAGAAACTCACATAGTAGAGACAAGCAGCCAAATGCGGAAATCTGGGGTTGTAGCGTAGACCCTCTAAGCATTGCAAGCAAAGAATTTGAGCATTCGCAAGATCTCCAGAAAACCAAGTAGTCTAAAATAGTGCAAACCAAATGGTTTTACTTTACGGCTTAAATTTTTAGACGAGCAGCTGTACTTGCCCTACAATGAGGTTAACAAGCAAAATATAACAAAACAGAGCCTATAATAAAGGATAAAACCCAACATAGTCATAATAAAGCCATGTTAAGTAAAAACACAAGATAAGAGCTCAAAAGTATAAATGAGACGCAGATGAATATAATTAAAATAGAAGTGGAAAAATGCCGACCTACAATGGCTTTTAGGAAGACAGGACCGGAATGAATTGTAGACTTGTGGACAATGCTCATCATGAAGTCATATATGACATAGTGTGAAATTTCTGATATGTGAATAAAATACTATGCCTGCTAACGAATTAATTCCGGGGAAAATGATGAAAAGATCCAGTATCGATTAGCATCGAAGCTAGAGGTATTTTCAAATTGTAGCAGTTATCTTGTTTGAGTTGGCGTCCTATAGATATTGACGTCAAAATAATCTGCTGACGTAGTCAAGGAGCTTATAATAGATGGATATTTTTTATATTTTTCAATAATATTTTTGAGAATGAAAATTTTAGACGAACATTAACACAGATATATTAAAGTTTTTAATTAAAGATCAAAATGACAGCTATGTTTTCCACAATAATTAAAGATCAGAAAACCTAAATAGCTAACGAAACTTTCAATTATATATGAAAATATAATTATTTTTTACACTTATTAGAATTTTTAGATTGATCGAGATAATTGAGTACATGTAAGTTACTGCCTTATTTTTCTGCATTTTAAGATAGATTAGGCATTCTTTCATATATTAATTCTACTATTAACAATGCAATCGAAGAGACTTAATTTCTTTGGTTCGCATCATTAATGTTCGGAGCTTGACCGAACTATATTTAAGTCTGTGTTTACTCTCTTTGTAGGTCATGTGTTAAAGGCTTAATCGATTTGCTCTGATTCCGCTTGTTAATTTATATAACCTTGCTTTCATGCGCGTCTAGCCAATATATATATTCATTGTTTTCTATAGGTTTCGAAATGACGTCCACTTGTTAGCGTATTCGAAATTTATGGAAGCCCACATTTCACAAACAAATTGTTGGAATAAAGCAATTATTAAAAAATTATTTGCTCCTCCTATCCGAATATTTTCGGCTATAAATTGAGAGTAAATGTGTTTTAATTCATAGTTATGGGATTTTGGACAATTCCATCAAAATTAGAATTAATTACAAATTCATTGTAGGCGATTATATTTTCTGTAATTAATCAAAGCATACGAAATCACACAGAATTGGAAAGTAGCTTAAATGGGTTAAATTCCAAATGTGATCAATCCGATTTACAAATAGATAAAATTTGATGTTTATTCGCAGTCATCAAAAGACTTTCTGAAGAGTTGAGTTGGTAATTCGTGCCTCTAAAAGCTCTTTTTCCTAAAATTAAAAGAAATTTCAAATTAATTTGATAGTTAATAATTGGTACCTGATTTACCGGTTCCTCTTTCAAATGATCACTCAAACCCTGATTTATAATTTGATCTATGTATCCGTTTTATTATGTTAATCCTCAGACGTTTATTTTATCTCATTATTTAGTCTTTGGTACATTACTATGATATTAACTCCTGTTTACATTTAGGAATTTATATTCCAGTATCCATATTGAACATGGTGCTACTGTTACGGAGTCCCCTTTTATCGCATTTACTAATTTCTTATAATTGTTCATTAATTACGCTGAATCACAGTAATTATTCATTCTGTTTGTTAAATATTGGCTGACGAATTCAATGACCACCGTGCCATCGAAACGCTTTGCGATAAAATTAATTCTGAACACGCATAACTAGTCTTGACTAAGTGTATCCGAAAAGTGTAGAAACTTTTGTTGACAACGAGTTGGAAAATTAAATCCACCCATCTATTTCACTGGATATATCTTTAGCTCAATAATCAACCTCTTTCACTGGGTATTCTACATAGAGGGGTAGAAAGTTAAAAATGTTAGAATATGCACTAAATATTGAAGTCATGATCGTTGGACAGACTATAAATAAATTGAAAAGATTAAAATTCAATGTACTTTTGTTTCCCATTACACACTATTCCAGATTTTTGTCAAAATTTAGAATTTTGAACCACTTTACTTTCACTTTAAGTTCGTTCGTGTTGTAAAGTTCATTCATTTTTTGTATTTGACTTACCTAAATATCTATCTGGTGAATTATTTTGCTACCGTGATTATCTTCCTTACATTGGCACGGGAGTAAAAGAGAATCGACTGACATAGGCAAGTCTGAAGATGATGTGTCGTCACTGCTATTAATGCCTGTCCCTTTTACAGCATCCCCCTGTGCTCCGGTCCTTGAATCCTTCTGTTCCTCCAAATGGGAATCAAAATCAACTATTGTAATCGTCTGTTCAACCACGGGATTTTCAATAATATATGCCCTGTGTTGAAATTAAATATTTATATTTTTAAAGGTGTGATGTAGTGATAGTTTTCTAATGTTATTTATTATAAAGTTAGAGGTGTGCGATAGACTTACTTCCACGTGGTGCACCCTTGGCAACGTAGACTCATACGCCAAAAAGTCTATTAACTGGCAGTTGACTTCTGACCTCAAACTACCATAACCCCACTGGATTCCATATTCTACCACTTCCACAGTACTCACCTTACCCTTTCTCTGCTTTTGTGTCTGTCTATCTTATTTAGATCCTTGAATCACTTTTCTGTTCCACCTCTCGAATTTTTCTCACTTTGATGTTCCTCCCCTCTGTGAAGCCCAAAGCTAGCTAAATGACTAATGATAAGTATTACAAAGCCTGCCATTTGAAATAAATATACCAAAGTTATGCTATAATAAATTAAGTCAGTGTAAGAATACCCCTGAGAAGTAAAAAAGTGACATCCTCTTAGATTTAAACAAAGATCTTCATCGGCTATTTGGCTAATTGCTGTAGAAGAAGACCATTTTGACGTGTCACTATCCAGTTCTTGGATAGATCTTTGATTTATAGACCGATTGCCGTGACAGTCACTCGCCAATTGCTTCGAAATATGAAGAGGGTTTTGGAGAGCTTCATGTGACTCTACCGGTTGGATAGGTTTCATCCTAAAGACGTGATAATTTGCTTGCTTTAATTGAATTTAATTTTACCTTCTTTCTGATGATACCTCAAGATGACTACTTGTATATTTAAGTGCCAATCTCTCCAGTTGGTGGATTTTGGAGTTTTTTACTAAAATTATCGCTCGGAGACGTTCTAACTCTTCGAGAAGTTCATTAGATTTGGAGTCATTGGCATGAATTATTTTACGCAGGCGTTTTGCTTCAGCAACAGAGTGCTCTAAAAGTCTAAATTTAAAGGAAATATTATATAGAAAAGCTTTATTACATAAAACTTGCCATTACTGAAAAACCGTGTAAGCATGAAACCAATATCATTAAAGAACAGATGACTAAGTCGGCACGTTGTCAACATGGCAACTCATCTTTTCAGAGATCAAGGGTTTGATACTTATTGTTTATCGGCAATACTTGGTACTAAAAATCCATAATACTTCTATTTGCATAAAATTCCTAATAATCAACAATATTACATTGGCAATGGAAGGCAGTTATACGAGGTAATTTTTTTACTCAAATCAATAAAACCATTAGCTTTGATAAGGAGACCCTACTCAATATAGTCAATAGAACATAACTGAAAGCAATAAATGAATTAAGTATCAAATTTACAATATTTTATGCCACTTACTCAGCGTTTTTAACAAGACGTAATTTAAGATCATTGGCAATGACCTTCAGCTCTGGATACTTCTTAGCACGTTTCACTAGTTCTTCGCCAACTGTTCGTTTAGTACATGCGCATTTATGGCGTAAAATGTCAACTTCATTCTGGAGAGCGCATATACCCTCACGCAGATGATCTGACTCAGCAGTTTTTGCCTTCAACTCTGAGATTAATATCTTTTCACGAGAGGAACCATTTTTTAGGTTTTCTTCGGCTATAAGATTGTAGTGAAATTATTGATTTTCAAAGTATTTTTTGAACTTATCAAACACACCAACTTAAATTAATGCTTTTTTTTCAATTTTATAAACCCGATCAGAGTTTATTTTGAACAAGTTTTTTGCATGTTGCCACGATAAAATTAAGATGGGATTATCAAGTGTTCGGTAAAAATGAGGATATTTGGGTTTGAATGTGATTTAGCCATTATTAATTTCGAAGAGAGTGCCGCATTTATTTAATTAAACTCATATTTTTTAAAGGGGACGTTCGATAGACTTACCTCCACGCGGCGCACCCTGGGAAACGTATACTCATACGGCAAAAAAAGTTTATTAACTGGCAGTTGACTTCTGACTTCAAACTACCATGACCCCAATATAAGTCATGTTCGACCCCTTCCGCAGTACTCATCTTACCTTTTCTCTGCCTTTTTGTCTGTTTTTCTGTCTCTGTTACATCTGTGAATCATTATTCTGCCCCCCTTTTTGTCCCTTTGATGTTCCTCCGTCTCTCTGAGTAGCCCGAAGTCAGAGAGACGCCAACCATTTGAAATAAATAAATATTTTTTAAAGAGAAAGGAAAAAATAGGGTCTTACAGAGAAGTTGCTGGGATTTTAGTTTTTCGCGCAGATTTTCATGTCTCTTTTCGAATTCTCCTTCTTTAACCTCGTATTGCTGAATTTATAAGACAAATTAGTACAAAGCATTAAATTATTAATAAACCAAAAAAATGACCCACCTCAACCACTTTGCACAATTCATTCTTCAAATCATTAATCTTACTTTCGTACGACTCTTTTAGATTGCAAATCCTCTCTTCTTCATCTTCTTTTCTCTTCTGCTCTGCAATTTGGATTTGCGTCTTTATCTCATTCTCGAAGCTATCAAAAATGGTTTGTACTGATTGAACATCAGTAAAATCAATCTTTAGGAGTTGTTTCGCTCTTGATTTTAGCTTATGCAATTCAGATTGGTGGAATGATAGCTCAGTCTCGGATTTATCTAAGCGATTTTGAAGATTTGTGACCATCTCATTAGACTTATCGAGTTCTCCCGACAGGTTCTTGATGTATCCATTAGTATCTGTCAGTCGCTCCTTGGAAGAATAAAATAAACAGCAATTTAAAATTTGGCCTGACACACTACTGAAGTTTGGTTGTAGTATTACCTTTAAGTCATTTTCCATCTCTTTCGAATGATTAAGATCGCTCTTCAATTGATCACAAGTAGAACGAAGCTCCCCAACCTCTTTTTCGCGTTCTTGACGTTCCATTTCCAATTTATTAGATAGTTCGGCTCGCACACTCTCTAACTCATTATTCAAGGTTTCTAAATCATTGCATTTACGTTCGATGATATCAAGAGTCCGCCTGTCGTTTAATATTTTGAGGTTCGCATAAAGGGCTGAATAGTTGCTAACGAATTCACTTTCAAGGGATACTAGATCTGCTTCCCTATAGTGAAAGAGTAGAAAAAGCAGATAAAAACGTATCTTTGATAATAAGAAAAGGCAGCACAGATCAAATTTTCCGGGTACCAAAAATCTTATCTAGCAACCAATTTCATTTAATTGTAACATTTGCAACTCCAAAGCAACCAGAAAACACGTCTGACATTGCACGTCGATTTGTTTCATAAGGTCATGAACGCCCACATGGCTGCTGAAGCCGATACTGAAATAAATGGTCTGGTGCTTACAGTTCGCATGTGCCAATTAGAATGCAATCGCTAAGCAAAAAACCGGGACGACCTTCAAAATTCGATGAAGAAATATTAAAATTCCCGGCTAAACTAAATCCTCCCCCAGCCTCCCCCTCCCCCCTCCCCCCCCCNCAATAAAATAGGATGAGAATTTGGTGGTGGATACAATTTTCCAGTAGAGCAAAGAGACACAGACATTTCTTTATTGTCTTGTCAACAAACAAAACCTCTTTAACACCAAATTGCTAGCGTGGAAAGAGAACCGGATTGGTTACGACAATGTTAGTTGGAAAACCAATGGTTATCTCCCAATCAAATATCTATTTCACCCCCAAACTAATTCATGGTTGATCCATCGGAAAGTTCTTCCACGCATTTAATAGGATGCGAGTGAAGTAATTAATTACTTATGGGTAAAACCGGATGAAATTATTACAGTATTTCTGCCACCAAGTGAGAATACTAAATTAAAGCTTAAAAGATGAAGGCCTTATTTTACTGAGCTGAAAATGGATAGTTTTTTCTATATGCTGGTGTCCTGCCCAGCCACCCACATCAAGAATGACCCTTCAACAGAGTGAGGAATTGAATAGGGGGTTCTATCACGACCGCCATACTTGCCAGAACACACCCCTTCCAATAATACCTCTTTAGTTGTTTTGGAGCATACTCTCAAAGAATATGCATTTAAAGTGTGGATGAAGTCGCTGACCTCTTGAAAGGCTATTTTAATTGGAAAAGAGCTAGTATTTTTCAAAAAAATTGGGTTCGAAAACTAGAAGACCTATGGGAAAGAGGTGAAAATAATGACGAAAAATATGTCATATGGTATCATTTTCTTAATTTAAAAATGAATAACATTTCAACGTGGGCTTAAAAATGTCTGATTCCTTGTTGGTCCCTCCTAATAAAAGATGTTGTGTGAAATGATCAAATCAGAAGCAAGTTATAAAGATGGCACAGAAAAAAACATTTCACGTACACCTCGGTTAACAATGAGACATTCCGAAGACCATGGATAAACTTTTGGAACCATGTATGAGCTTTTTGAGTCCATTCAGAAAAGCTTTTCTGCCCATCTTCACTATTGGCAACGATTCCTCCCGAACTCGCGAGCTGAGGTTGAATATGATTTTCATTTGCCTCCAAGTCGAAAGCCAGGATATGCATTCGAGCCATGACATCAACAAAGCGGGTGAGAATGACTTGGAAATCTGAATCGCTTGGTAAACGAGGCGGATCTAAATACCTAGAAATTGGAATTTTAAATAACGGAAAGCCTTACTCTTCCTGACATGTCTTATCTGTCTGTGTGCCGATAGATGGATCCCGATTTCTGGTTCTGGTCAATAGTTTCGGAAGACGTCGATCTTTGTCATACTTAGCAATTGCCTTGCAGTCCCCATATCCTCCATTAGCAAGAGCAGTTAGGACTTCTGTAGCGGCTCTAACAGAGGAGTCGTCAACAACGTCCTGAATTTTCGCCATCTGAATAAAAATTGCGTTTTATAGATATTTAACTTAGAACTCCAGATTGGGAGTACTGGACTTTAGATAGTCTTTAGATTTTACACCAAATTTACAATTTTTTTTAGTTGACCCATTGCTGTTAATATTTATTGTATCCCGGCAATGATTAAAAGCCAAAATGTCTTTCTTAAGAAAGCGTGATAATGTTGGGGGGTAATTAAGAAAAACAGGAAACAATAAATTCCAAATGTCAAATCCTAGGCTAAACGAAAATGGGAATATTAAAACTACCTCGCAGAAATCTCTTCAATAACTTCTAACAAGAGATCTATTTATCGTATGCCTTAGCATTTGCCCATTGAAGGATAAGTTCTAGAATAAAGGGAGACGAGTTTAGGTTATTAAAAATGGCTAGGTTATATTAACAACCAACTTTACTTCTACAGGGAAGAAAGCGGATAAGGATGTCAGTAGAACCCTTAGAACAGGTGACCGCAAAATGAAAGAGGCAGCCTGATAGCTCTTGTCAAGAAAGTCAAAATACAGAACTTAGTGACGTCGCCCGATTAGTGCCAAAACACTCACAACCGATGAGCAGTATCAATTTGCACAGCGATTCAATAACTCCTTGAAATTTTATCGCTCAGATACTTTAAATGAAAAGACGGATGAGTCGATTGTACCAAACAATTAAAAATCCAGAATAATATATTTAACACAACTCTATCAATTCAAACCATTTCCTTAAATAGAGAAAAGTAGTCGTATTTGGTTAGATGGGGATTAAAAAGATAATCCTTAATAAAATCTCATTATTTTAATATCTAAAGATCATCCCCATTTCCTCTTTCTATGATGAAAGATTCTACTATGGGTAAAAAGTTAACCAAAAGCCAAACTTACAGCAAGAGTAACTTGATCAATAATTTTTCTATTTTTTGATTCAATGGCTGATAAATCTGAGGTACTATCATCATCATCTATTTCTATTAAATCACTTCTAAGATTTCCTATTGTTGTGGTCATTGAGGAAATATCATTCTTTTCATTGTTGTCAGGACTAAGAGAGAAAGTTCGCCCATCTGTCGGAATGAGTGACTTGTGTATCTTTCGAATTCTTTCGAAGTGAACAAGAAGATTTCTGATGATCTCACAGATATCAAATCCAGAATATAGCGAGCTCTGTAACTCATTAAATAACTCAATGTATTTATTGCAATTTACTTCTGATTGGAAGTATGAAAGAACTGCTTGCAACTGTTGAATAATTTCATCAAGCATTGGAGGGATTTCAGAGGAGTGATCAGTACATTCCTGAAAGGTCTTGATAAAATCAATAAATCGACACTTTAACCCACTTCATCTCGTCTAAGATAGTCCTGAGTAGATTCCCGTTTAGGAACTTCCAGTTCATTTGTTGCTTCCAAGTACCGATTACTATCATTTATTTGATACTTCAATGCTTCAATCTCATTTCCTTGCTCTTCAAGATCTGAAATATCTGACCTTTCCTCAAAATCGTTTAGTTTTACCAAAATATTCGGACTTTGGTCGAGCAAATGTTTGTCGTAGTTGAAATTTTGAGAAGAACCAATCGATTTCTGTGAATCTAAAATCATATTAGCCTTATTTACTGACGAAAAAGATCTCACTTACTTAGTCTCGAGTTCAAAGCTGGTGCATTTACAATCTCTTCAGAAGAGGTGTAACCCAATTCCATTTCTAATGTAGCAATTCTTTTATGTGCTTCCATTAGCCTCGTTTTAAGATCAGAAATTTCACTATTTTAAAATATCAGTAGAAGAAAATCAAAGTACGATTTCTGAGCATTTTCGCGCATAAAAGATTCAGTTTCAATAGCATCGTGAGTACTTTCAGCTTGAATTTGAAACATCTTTTGTGCCTGCAATTCTTCATTCAGGTTATTGTAACGCTGCATCCACTCTGAAAATGTTATTTGAATAATCGATAATTTACCATTTTCAGATGTCTGATATCTCAAAATTAAATCTTCATGTTTGTCATGAAGCATTTCATTTTCCGCTTTTAAAGTTTCCAGCATTTTGCTAAGGAATGGGAATTAGGTAATAATTAGAATTACGATGCACTATTGAGTAAATGACATTTTTCCTGCACTTGATCAGAGAGCCTAGCATTTTCACTTTTGAGATCAGTGATTTGCTAAGGAATAGCATAGAAAACTACACAGCAACTTACCAGAACAAATGTTCCATTAGAGTCTTTTTCAAAGATTTTTCGATAATTATGGCACAATAAAGATAAGTTAAAGTTTTCCCGACGCAATTTAGACATTTCCTTAAAATAAAATAATATTTTTATATACCTCAAAGACCTCAGAATTATTCAGTTTTCTACTTTCCTGAAAATTATCCAGAACTAATGACTCTGCTCTATTTCTAAAAACATACATTTGAATTATACAAACAAATACACGCTATCAAGGCATATTGAGGATTCAGGATTTGAAATTTCGACAAAGTTCATTGGTTAGTGAAAGCAAAGTCTTATGAAATTTCGGATAATAGCAGAACTTTGGGGTCTTCTATTCACCGCTTTTTATGATTGGCTGCAAGTCGTTACGGAATAAACAAATAGAGAGTTCTTGAATAGAAACAGCAAAACATCAAGTTAACTTTATTATAATTTTTAACAATCGATTTGAATAAAAAGGCCTTAACAATCAGAGATATGGAATATCTCTTAGATGTATATTGAATCTAACGACATATATTCTTTCACCTTAATGATTGCAAATCTAATCTGATCTATAATTGCATATGCCAATAGTTTAACTAATTGGAAAATTTCGCTTAACTTGAAGTACACAAAATTTAATTTTAAAATATGCTTCAAATCCTGGAGAAACTTATGTGAAATCATTTTCCAATGATACATTTTCTCGACAATCCTCCGAGAATATTGTATATGCAAAAGCAACATTTGTCAAAAATACAAAAATACAAATAAATTTATTTATTTCATGTTACCGCTTCAAAAGATTGAAAAATGCCCAATATAATATATATACTATTTTATGAATGTATAGGAAATTTCCCTTCCAATAACTTCACATTTGTAACCGAATACAATTAGATTGCAAACTAAGTCTTTTCCACATACCATGACAGTCAGTACACAGTGAGATTTAAATAACTTTTTATTCATTCGTACTGATTGGGCACAAACTTGTCAGCTTATTGATTAACTGTGTATGTAATGTTCTCAAGTAACACCTAATTATTACTGAAAAGAACATATAAACATTCAGAAATGAGATATGTTGGACGAAAGATAAATGTTAAGATCAACTGAAGGTAAAATAATGCAAGAATTGGCATGGTGATAGGGAACAATGTAAGGTATCTAACTGTAGAATATTTATTTATATCAAATGGCAGGCATTTTGATAGTTTCATTAGCCCATTAGGTGACTTCAGACCTCGCGGAGGAGAAGAAATATCAAAGTGAAAAAAAAATTCGAGAGGGGGGGGGAACAGAAGAGTTCTTCAAAGATGTAAAAGAGACAGACACAAAGGTAGAAAAAAGGTGAGGTGAGTACTGTGAAATTATTCGAATATGAAATGTGGGGTGATGATAGTTAGAAGTCAGAAGTCAACTTCCAGTTAATAGATTTTTTTGTCGTATGAGTATACGTTGCCCAGGGTACACTACATGGAGGCAAGTCTATTGCACACCCCTTTGTGCAGATAAGAGCGTCGGGCACTCGTGCCCTGGACTGTAGAATATAGAATTTATTTCTGAAGAGGTGGTGTGTGCAATAATCTTATCTCCACCTGGACAGCGTATTCTCATACGGCAAAAATGTCTATGAGTCAACAGTTAACTTCAACCCCCCCCCCCCCCCCCCCCCCCCCTCCCCCACCCACCTTGTGAAAACCGAGGTCAACTAAGTGGTTAATGATAAATATCACAAAGTCTGCCATTTGAAACAAAATTTCTGAAGAGGCTTTAATTTATGAAGATGAAGCAGACGAATATTATAATTAAAGAGCCCGATGATGCAAGTTCAATAATGAAGTTGAGCATTCGATGCATTCATGGACGAATATTGAATTATAATATATTAATATTTAGTAAAGTGATTTTGGTTACTTACTTTGTAAACACCAACAATTTAAATAAGCTATTTGATTTTTGCATAAAATCAGTGGACAAAATTTTATATACTAGATAAATAAATGTTAATAATAAAATTTGTTTAACAAAATTTTATTCCATGCGCCTTGGATGGTTTGCCAATTTCACGCTTTTCGTTCGGCTGTTGGGCTCAAAGGCTTTTGTTTGTGTTTTATATTTAACAAAAAATTACACGATCAATTATATCTATTGTCTCTCAAAAGAATAATTCATAATCATGGAATTACCGGATTTTTCATCGCTATATGAAGCTGAGTCGGCTTTGGAGCGCTTGGAAGAATCTCTCGAAAAATCTATTCCTAGCACACAAAACCAATTCCAGAATGTGAGTAGATAATTTTTGTCTGCTTGTTAAGACTGTTTATTTCCAACTTTTCTTTGCATGATTTATTTTTGATTTAGCCTCATCTAGGCGGCAGAGTAGGCCCAGCAAGACCACAACCACGAAGGCAAAAACCCCAATATGTTACCGACGGTATATGTGGTCTTGCTTTCGGAACTATGAATCCAGCATTTGCCAATCCCTTGGGTATTTGTTGTCAAATGCTCTTCTTTACTCAACAGGAGTACGATCGACACATCTCTGAGCATGTTCCCTGTCCTGGTCTGCCAGGGATTGAAAATAGCAGTTGCTGCAAAAATATTCACCCTTCGACTATCAAAATTCACTTGGAAATAGAACATAGGAAGAAAACTAAAACTGATGAGGCTGTAGAGCAAGATGAAGCTTTGAAAAGTTGGCGTGAAGCTCGTGCAAAGTAAGTCATAATTTTTTGTTTGCATTGATCCACACCGTTATAGCTGAACCAATATTATTTGAAAGACATTTTAGCATTTTTTACTTTAGTCTCATAATTTATCTGATTTGTATTCTGTTTTCTTAGGCTTAAACGTTTAGTGTGAATCGTTGTAATTCCTTCTGATAGTCTTCTTTCTGATCTTCATCAAAATTCTTCAGAGTGGCGATGGATAGAGTATTTCGTTTCACTATTCCATAATTTTTATTTTCCATTTAAATTTGTTTCTTTCCGGTGATGGTTAGATGGTAGCATTATTCAAACATTGGTTCATTGATTATGGTTACGAAAGTCGACTAGTTCTTTTATTTGTTGCTATGATCACTAAATTATACATCACCTTAATAAACAGTGCCTTCGTAAAAGAAGTTACGTTTTATGCATTTCATCATAGATTTTAACAGTTAAAGCCTGATGTATATTCCTTGATTGGCGTTAAGTAATTCCCAAAAGTTTATTAATTACTCAAATTTTTCAATGCGTTTTTTTTCACCCAATGTTATTGTCGCAACATTTTTGAGAATTTTCCCGGTAGTTGTGGAAAGCATTTTTGCCTTTAACTTACTTTGTTATGGCACTTTGTTCTTGTTTGTATGTCTTGGCTTTTTTTGTAGGAAATATCCCACTTTCGAACGTGTACAGGCCAAAATTCGAGAGGTGGGTTACCGTATGAACAGAGGGCAAATCTTTGTGACACGAAAATTCGGGTAAGCATTGCCCTTAATTCTGAGTAATCCAAAAATTTTTAATGCCTTTTATGCGTACCAAGACACAGCCGAGATTTGCTTGGCTTTAGTGATATAAGCGGATTGAATTCGTTTTGTTTCATTTCACCGGGAGGAATTTTGTAGAATAGTATATTTTTCTATTTTCAGCATATATAAATATAAATGAATATATATCTTTGTCATTCACGCAAATTATGCTTCCTTTTAAGGTTCTTCATTTCTAAATGGGAGTAACTCGTATCTTTAAATTTCTCACCGGCCATCAAAATTGATTATAGTCTCTACGTAGTGCTTCCTGAATACTGTGAAAAAATGCACTATGAACGGGAGAATTGGAGCAGCCACTACACGAGGCCATAGGTAGAAGAAAGCAAAATAGGCAATTTGAGCTTTTTCAGTACAGTTTATTACATCTAATGAAAGTCTTCGTTGTCAGCTTCCCGTAGAAAAGGCCCTTGATAAAGTAAAAAATTTCATTCTGACTCTTTTCCGATGAGAGAATTTATGCCAAAATCAAAGCCACAATAAGGAGAGAATAAAAGATGGCTTGGCTTGTACACGGTCAAAATGACTCCTCGAGTGATGCAGAAAGAACTTCCTCTTATGGTTTTCGAAACTCTTCCCTCCTTGGAGTTTCCTAACCACTGTAGTTAAACTCTGGATAACGCACGAGGGTAATCAATTGTGAGTCATATTTGTGGCGGCAGCAGGATTTGGCCTCCTGTCACACCTCGTAAGAAAATCTAAGTTGGCTATGAGCCGATTTGTATGGATATGCCAGATCCAATGTATGCTTACCCCCCGAACTTTCCAGATCTTAAACCCATGGTCTATTATTTATGCAATTCGCATGGTTTATAAAGACATGGTTCACCGCACCAGTAGGAGAGAAGCCAATCACTTGATGGTCAGAATTAAAACAGTTTGTGAGGTCCTTGTCAAGAAAAGTACAAAATCACTTTGCTTCCAATTTCGGGCCAGAGGCGCTACTAGTTGCCAGTGCGATTATTTTGATTGTAACTCATTGCTAAGAGTTTTAGGATTATTTTAAGCTGATTGCAGTTTGTAGCTACGGAACGCTCCTTCTCTTGTCCTGATGTGACGGTCTGCTTTATCCATGCACCCTGTTTAAAAGAGAACGGTTAGAATTAAATGGATTCAGGTTTTGCCTCGATTTTCCACCATGAAGCTTATCAGTGTTGTAAAAGCTAAAATTGATTGTTGGCCGACGCATATATCTGAATTAGTGGCAGTTAATAGATCGATATTTGAAGTGAATATCTAATTGATGTCGCGGCTCAACTTTACATGTTAATTTGGATCAACAAAGTTGGTGGTGGAATATGAACTTCTTCCAAGATCAGGTTTAGCATATCCCTCCTCTACCCTAAGCCTGTTGCCGTTAATACTTATCTTAATAGACTGACTTTAGAAATCGGTTGATGCAATAAGGAATCGCTTTCGTTAACTAGTAGTTAAAAGCCAATTTCGACCTAAGAGGCCTCGCTATTTATCACCAATAGCTTTATAGGTCAGGTTTCGTGACATCAGTTCCCATCACCACATATTCCGATCAGCTACATAGGAGTGCAAGAAGGATACACTTTTTAAACAGATCGACTTTGAATGTATTTCCTATGATTGAACTTCCTGGATTTTGGAAGTTACTGCACTATATTTGAAAGTTTTTATCACATTATTTTCCCTCTATTTAGATCTCTTAATAAACGCGCCCCACTCGAATTGCAGCCACTCCCAGATAAAGTAGTTAAACGATTTAAATCGGCACCCGAGAATGACGATTCAAACCAGATGGGAGATGAAAAAGTAAGTTTTGCCATGCCATTTTTTTAAATTGATCCAACTACTGATTAAATAGCTAGTAGCGCGTGTTTATTTAGTTAGTGTCGAACAGGCATAATGCATCAGCCATTCAAGAAGACGCAAATCTTAACGAATCTGAACATATCGATGAGGACGAGAAAATCGTAAGAAATAAAATATATTATTTTCACGTTTTCTTTCTTTTCTGAAAAGTAATGTGAAATGCTTATTAGTTTTCCGATAATGAGGAAGAAGAGAAAGGTAAAAGTGACGAAGGAAACGAAGGAGATCAAGATGTTGTCGAATCGGATAAATTGGAAGAATACGGTCAGGAATCGCCAAAGAATCCTGATGATGATGAGGTGTGACTGATGTCTAATGAGATTATTTAAGTATTTCCATCGACTGTGATAGTGTAAGTTATGTATCTTTTGTGTTTCACAGACTCCAATCTTAGATGACGAGGAGGATTTAGTTGATAAGCTGGAAGTCCCACTTAAGGAACAACCCGGACCATCTATTGCTGACCTCAATTACGACAGTGATCGTAGCTGGTCGGGGCAACTCGATGACGATGAAGATGCAGGCGAAAATGGGTCGAAACCTAAATCTTCTACTAATGACAAAATAAGTAGTATGTTCCTCTGTGAATTAAAGTAAAAAAATAGGAGTGAAGTGAAATGAAACTCGATTTTGTGCCAACTTTAGAGCTTGTACCAATAGTTGACTACGAGAGTTCCTCTGAGGAATCCATGGAAGACGATGCAGGTGATGCTAAAATTGCACCTCGTTTTGTAAGTCCTACTTTTCTTGATAAGTACATTGTAAGGTTGTTTGATTTCCGGATAATTAAGCTTCATAGAGCTTACTACATACTTACATGTGCGCGATTGTTAAGGTACATGGATACAACAAAGAGTAAAAAGTTTTGTAAAGGCTGGAGATGGTTTGTTCCGCACCATCCTAACAACGACATCTACAGGTCCTTGTTGATTATTACGTCTGGGGAGCACTTATCCTTTCAAAAGTTCAAGATCATTGCTTTCCATTCCACGAATATTCAATTACAACTAGCATCTTCGCTCTGATTTGGTTGAGTTGGTGATTTATGCTATTTGGAAGAGTAATCGACTACTTTGGTTGATTTCCATATTCCTATGTGACTTCGTTCTTGAGGTATAAATCCTAGTCTTGCTAAGTTTCCGTTGTAAACATTGGTCTTCTATAAGTCGCGTTTGAGTCCGCTTTTCTTTTAGAGAATTGAGAAAGCACAGAATCATGCGAAATCAACTAGTCAACATTTACGGATGTATATATATCCGACGAGAAATTGTCAGACTATCTTATCCAACATTTATTCGTAGCATACGCGTTGTAGTATGTGGTTAATATTTGTTGTTCCACTTTCAGTCGCCTCCGAAAAACCTCAATCTTATTGATCAACTTGGCTTCTTTAAACCTCAAACCCCCTGTGAGGACGAAGCGAAAGGAGAAAAGGAAGATGCAAAGAACACTGAAGGTGCGCCATTCAACAATCCTATATTTTTGTTCAATCCTAGCGAATTTCCATTATGATTTCTTTTTCTCCAGAGGGCGGCACACTCCAAAATCGTAACAGACGACGTCGAGATCGTCACTCTCAAATGCGTCGAGGTAGACGAAATCGCCTTGGGCCTTCCTCCAGGCGTCCAAACAGAGACGTTGCAGATGAAGAAGACGACTTACTGAAACCTCCATCAGCTGTTGAATTAGAATTGGGTCTTGAGTTGGATGAAATTTCTTCAAAAGGTGGTCAAAAGGCCTTTGCGAACCATCCAGTTGTGGAAATGGCCAGAAAAAGACGTCTCTGTATGAGAAGAGCCTCAACCATATTGAAACGACCAACTCTCCTACATATGGTGGGCTTTCTAATCATTGTTTGAATTATCATCTCTTTCGATTATCTTCTAAAGTCCATCTTCTTTCATATCTTTTAGTTGCTTGCTGAGGAAATACGACACGAAAGAAACCAGTTAATGCAGTGTGTTCGTTTCGTTGTCAACAATAACTTCTTTTTACCCAAATGAGTTCCACTTTTTGTACTTTCTGACCCCTTGAACTTATTTGCATATATATATTATAGTCCATGCGCACTCTTATTATTGGTACTTCATCCATAATGTAGTAGGGGTTTGACTTTTATTGGTTTTAAAGTCTGATCCTTTTTTATCAATTAAACTTTTGACGGTGATGGTGTCCTTTAGAATTATGGTCTATTCCAAATGAAATTACCTCAGGTCCTTTGCAATTACTAATAATGACCTTTTAAAATCGATGAATGGCTATTTAAATTGGAATGAATGAGTTTTGAAATGACTTCATCCTATGTGGCATACTGGTTAAAGTGATTGTCTGCGAGCACAGAAGTCACATCGATATCTTTGATTGTTTGGCGGTCTCTCGCTCGTTAATAAGGCGGATGACTGAAATCGAGTAGTCCACTAAGAAGACTTCACTCAAGATGGGTGCCTAAAATACCTTTCTATGAGGACATGGAAATTGCCGTTTCACAATTGCACTGGATCTCGAATGTTGTACATCTCATTACTACTTATCTTAGGCAGAGTCGATCGGCTAAACTGCCACTGAATGGTTATTTTGGTGTTGTAACTTGTGGGAAATATTTATTTATTTTAAATAAATGGGTATCATTAGCCATTTAGTTGACTTCGGGCTTCACAGAAAGGAAGAGGAACATCAAAGTGGCAAAAAGTCGAGATGGGGACAGAATAATTATTCACAGACGTAGACGAGACAGACAGACACAGGTAGAAAAAAGGTGAGGTGATTTCTGTGGAATTAGTCGAACATGAAATGCAGTGGGGTCTTGGTAGTTCGAAGTCAGAAGTCAACTGCCAGTTAATAGACTTTTTTGCCGTATGAGTATACGTTGCCCAGGGTGCACCACGTGGAGGTAAGTCTATCGCACACCCCACTTGTGGGAAATAAAATCAGTATATTAAAATGAGGAGTTTGATTTCTCAATAATGTCTGACCAGGAAGTGGTTGTGTCTAAGTAGGTGACACGATAAGGGGATTAATGAGTAATGCGAATATTCAATTCTTAAGTAGTATCAACTGAGGGGAGGAGTTCAATGCATCATGGCCATGTAGTCCACATTTCAGACGTCGACTTAAGCAGAGCTTTTTAACCATTTAACGGTATCTCATGTCACTTGGATAGTAATAATAATATCCCTCGTAGGGCGTGCACATGGTATTTTAAAGGTGGCAAATCACTCTAAAACTTACGCAAATAGATATCTGAAATATATAGGGCCTTGTGGATGGCAGTAAGATAAAATGGAAAAATATTTATTTATTTATTTCAAATGGCGGGCGCTTTGGTAGATATCATTAGCTCTTTAGCTGGCTTCGGGCTTCACAGAGGGGAGGAGGAATATCAAAGTGACAAAAGTCGAGAGGAGGAACTGATTAATGGTTAACAGATGTGAAAGAGTCAGGCATACACAAAGGCAGAGAAAAGGGTAAGGTGAGTACTGTAAAGTAGTCGAATATGACATACAATGGAGTCATGGTAATTTGAAGTGAGAAGTCAACTGCCAGTTAATAGACTTTTTTGCCGTATGAGTATACGTTGCCCAGGGTGCACCACGTGGAGGTAAGTCTATCACACACCCCAGTTTCAAAATATTGTTAATTGACCAGCAGAAGACTATGTCTCAACTTATCTATTTTGCTCCATCAAGTAATACTGCCACATAAGTATTTGACACCATCAGTTAGACGCCAAAAACACGGGAATGACCTTGGTTGCTATCCTGCAGAACTCATATATGGTACAATTCTTAGATTTCCAGTCGAAATACTTATCAAACCCACTTCCATATTCTTCGCGTTTAAAAGGTCATATTGGATCTGTCTGCAAAATACCCGCTCATCTGAAATGATAGTCCAAAGCAGATCCAAAATAACTTGTCGACATGCAGCCTAGTTTTTGCTTGAGTGGATACCGTAAGACAGCCATTGTAGATACCTCAGTAAAGTCTACTCACTTTCCTTGAACAAAAACCCAATCACTCCATTCTCGTGGTTAACTTTAATAAGGACTCCATAAATATCGAAAGATTGAAGCCAGCTTACCTAGACCTTCCTGATGCAAACCTCCAGCTAACGCTCATTCTGTGCACTCCAACACACAACTTCCTGCATCCTAGCTCACCGAATACGTCTTTTTGAGGGGTATTGTTCACATTTCCGCTCTTCCCTTTCCGTCCTTCCTCCCAGTACTACCATACCATCTTGAATATCTCGACCCAAAGTATCTCTCATTCGTTGTGGTTAAGGAATTATCTTTCCTTCTCTTCTGGATGAATATGCGCACACTTTAGTTACCTTACAACTTTCTAGAGGCGGAGTACTGTGGAATCCACAACACTACAAATCTGATCGGATCACTATTATTCGCCCTAGAAGTGCGACGAGGATGCAAAAGCTCATCAAAACTCGAGAAACAGTGGACAATGGCACTCTCGGACATAGCTGACTGGCCAAGAATCGAAGCTGTTGCTGAGTTTAGACTACTTGGCCAAGAATCGAAGCCGTTGCTGAGTTTAGACTACGTACCGGACGGATTGCCTGGCAAAACACCTTCAAAGATTGGGAGTATACAAATTGTTTGGCAAAACACCTTTACGGGTTGGGAGTATACACTCAACCCACATACCCCTATGTAACCTACATGAGGAAATGGAGAAGACCCACCTGATTCAGAGTCCAGCCCTAAAGACAACGACGGAAAGCCAGAGATACTGGGAAGCAAGAAGACAGCTAATGAACTGCTATTAATTAACTGCTATAAATGTACCCCCCCCCCACCCACTTGGAAAGCTGAAGTCAAAGTTTAGGGCTAACGATAAATATCATAAAGCCTGCTATTTGAAAAAAGTTTATGATGAAGCTCCGTACCAATTACTCTAAACGTTACTCATTACGTACGTTCCCTTTTCCCGATATTTTGTGGAAGAAACTTTGTCACTTTCGGAATGAATGTCAGACCTGCAGATTTTGCCAAGAACGATTGCTAAGGTGTAGACAAGGCTTGTTTTGTAGTTGTGTAAGCCGTAATCACGGAGTGCTTTTTGGTGGCCTATGTCTAACTGCGTTTACTAAGCTGAATCGGCAGAAAATACTATATTCGAGTCCTTATGACCACTCAATCATTTCCAATCATTAGGTGTTGATAGGCATTTACCGACCATAGCATTTTCCCAATATATTTATTTACATCAAATGGAAGGCGTTTTGATGGTTATAATTAGCCCTTTAGTTGACTTCAGGCTTCACAGAGGGGAGGAGGAACATCAAAGTGAAAAAAAGTCGAGAGGAGGGGAACTGAAGAGTGTTTCAAAGACAAACGTTGAAAATTTAGAAAAATGTGATGTAGTACTGTGGAAGTGGTCGAATATTTCTTAGAGGGGGGGGGGGGCTTGGTAGTTTGAGTCAACTGTCGATTAATAGACATTTTTGCCGTATGAGTACACGTTGTCAAGGATGCACCACATGGAGGTAAGTCTATCGCTCACCCCGCATTTTCCGATTATATGATCCGTAATACTTACGCACGCTTACTCGTATGTCTGCACCCTCCAAACATATCTCAAACGGGACAAAACCAAAACGTCAATTGTTTTTCACTTCTTTCGATCATTACTGGCTCAGTTACTCATATTTCCTTTTCCTGCATCTTTCGTCGTCTACTTTCAATTTTAAGTCATCCAGTAATCACGTGATCCTACTAAGCACTAATTCAGCGTTGTTGAAGAATGTTAGGCCAATCATTAGTTAGGTGAGACGAATTCATGCTCAATATGTTGTGGCCATAAGTTGGGACCACACCTCAACAATTATATTTTAAGTCTTATATTATGTTTCAAAAGCAGTATTTTCAACATACTGTTAATGTTATTGTCGCATCTCCTTTGTCCTTATCCATGTAAAGAGGGCAAGATTTTATTTTCATCTAACCATAATAGGCAAATCCTCATTTATTTGCTTTATTTGTGAGTAAATCTAGATGATAATTTAATTTTCACCTTTAATTGTTGAAAGATTTGCATGTCGTGGATGATATTTGAATTTTCATGCAGAGGCCTTAGAAGTAAATATTTTGGAATTAGACGACCTAATAACTTTAATTTAATGATTAATTCCACTAGAAAAAGCAGATCTTAGCAACTTTTAAGAATAAGAAGCATTCAAAATCTGATGAAAGGCGGAATCCCATGAAAACAAGATCGATGGCAACTTAAATGAATTCGAAGTGTTATCATTTAATAAAGATAATTTAAATCCATCTAAAATTTTAAAATATTCTTAATATGGCATTGGGGAGAAACGCGAAGACATGAATTACGCACCCTGTTTATGGTTGCTGATGCTGGCTAATAAGATATTTATTAACTAACTTTTAAAAGATGCTTCGGTAGGCCGTTGACATAACAGTTTATTTTTTAATAGGAAATAGAAAGTTTTAGAAAAATTTATTGGCATATGGGAAATGCTTGAAGGATGCGGATGCTACTCGTACTTGAGCCGCGGAGGAAAGGAATAAACTGAGTGATGTTTGCTCTTAAAACTATTCGAAGTTGGCTGATGTTGTCACCAAATTTATCGTAAAGCAAGTTTAATTTAGCTTTAAATATTTCGTTGCATAAAAATGAGCTATATCAGAATATCGATGTCTGTGCAAACTAATAAGCATCAATAAGAGCATTGACATTATTTTTAAACAGTATATATGTATAAAAAGCAATAAAAATTGGACATAATTAAGTGCTAACCGTTGACTGGGAAACTAAAATTCAATAAAGTTTAGAAAAGGTAAGGGGAATGCCTTTTTCTGTTCACACTTTTAATGGCAATAAATTATTGAGGGGGAAAAGTTAAGGAAATCATTTAATTTATAACGCTTTATTTCGATTCATAATTAAATTTGATTGAAAATAAATTAAATTTATGATATCATTAGAGCATTAAACAAAACCCAAATTATTTATTTTAATATTCAAATTATTTTTTTGTTATAAAAAAGCAAAAAAGATATACTTAAATTGTTTTAAAGAGAAAAATTATTTTGTACAAGCTTTGTTTAACCGTTAAAAAGTCAATCTGTTCGCGACAATTTAATCTTGTAGGTCATTATTTCCCATCTCGAGAGATGGTAAAAGTCAATGATCTGCGATATTGCAGAAACAATGGGTAAGTATTAACTTAACATTTCATAGGATATATTATTATGTTTTATTTCCTTTTAAAATGAAAACTTAACTATGCGGTTGATCTTTTAGAATAATTTCAATTGGAATTAATGATGGTTGTCGGTTTTATAAACTTCAGTCGGATAAAGTTCTTGAAATTAATCGTTTAGGTAAGTTATTAAAGCCAAGTGATCAATTTTTTAGTCGGTGAACCTGTGCTTCATTTATCGTCTTTACCGCAAAACCGTGCTTCCGTTGTCACTAAAAGTGAACCGAATGCTCTAAAGATAGTTAATCTTTCGACGAGGACCATTGAATTAAAGCAATATTTCGACTCCCGTGTGCTCTATTCAAATGTCGTTGGTGATGTAAGATCGCATTTTATTAACCATCTTCTGTCTTAGAAATTAATTGTTGGGCTTTATTCCTCCATAATTGTCACATGTTTGAAAGTCCAAAATATGGAATTAAGCCTAAAAGATGTTGCTCCTGACTACAATGGTCTAATTGCAATGTCTTCGAATCCTGTGAAGTACATGGCTTTCCCTTCACCTAAAGACGGCCATGTTAATGTCGTTGATTTACAAAAAAATACGGTGGGCGTTCTTTATTCACTTACTTTTGATGCCATCAAATTTCTTGACAAATATTTTATATTTGACAATTTATTCTATAGGTCGTCAGAACTATAAATGCTCATTATCGAAAAATTTCTGCTCTGTCAATTAATGACACCGAAACACTTTTGGCTACGGCGTCTGAGGTCGGAACTCTCATTCGAGTTTTTGATCTTATTACCGGAGTTAAGTTGAAAGAACTTCGTCGCGGACATTCATCGTAAGTAAAAGTTTTGAAATATTTTTAAACTTTTGATTTTTCGAGTACAAGTTAACTTATAAGTAATGAAAAGGTTTTATACTTTTACATGGACTTTACATTTGGACTAACTATTTTAATAGTTCATTGAATGATCAAGATTTCCTGACCTCAATAAATCGAAATCATACTAAAATAATAGGTGAATTCATTTTAAGTAAATTGTTTATTTATTTATCAACGAGACATATGCAGGCCAAATATTACTAAAGCATGTATTGGAAGGTTAAATTTGTCTTAGCAAGCAATTTTCTTATCTCATTAATACCTTATTCCGAAATTAACTTTGTAATTCACAATTTTTATTTTAATTCTAATAGATCTGCGCAAATTAATTCATTAATCTTTTCTGCCAATGACGAGTATTTGACATGTGCGAGCGATAGGGAAACAATTCATATCTTTAGGCTTTCCCAATCCGGAGCTCCTTTATCTTCTAGGTAAGACATCAAATTCATAATTTGAATATACGCCCTCCCCCCCCCCCCCCCCCCACCCACAAAAAACTACTGGTCACATGTTATTTACTTTTAGTTCAACTCAAGAGGTTCTAGCTCAGGGACCCACAACTGAAACTGGTGCTACCAAGCCTTCATCTTGGTCTTTAGGAATGTTTTCAGGAATGTGTGAGTCGATCTACAATAGTGCTACTTACCTCCCAAGTGTCATCGAGTCGGCTTGTAACAGCGAAAGAGACTTTGCCGTGGCTAGATTTACTTCCAGCAAGAAGTACTTGAATTCAAAGAAATTAGCTTTTGTAACACGGTTAGTCTTTCTTTTTGGTTGTATGACTTTAAATTTCGAGCACAGTTTGTGGAGTTCTCACTTGTAACTTATGCGTAAATATTTTTTTAGTTTCGACAATACGTGGTTACTCATTGCCGCCAATTTCCACGGACACATCCATTATTTCAAATTTGATCCGATAATTGGTGGAGAATGTCAATTAATGTTATCCATGAAGTAATTTCATTATCTTAAATTTCGTTTGATATGCATTTTTTCCACTCTTTAAAAAAATCTGATCTATTGTTGTAGACTTCATGAAATTCCGCATGGAGAAGTTCCCGACGTAACTAGTTTGTCTCTCTTTAAAGATGTCGTGTAAGTTACCTCCCCTTGTCCCATTACGTTTTAGGCAACATAGCTGCTTGTATACGCATTTATTGCGGTCATTTGATGTTAGGTGAAATCCGCTACTCGCTTTAAGCCCTAAGCCATCTAGGAAAACAATAAGACCCGAAAATGTGTCCCCTACGCGAACGCCATAATTTATTAACTGAATGACCTAGAAGGAAAGTAGTGGGGCCAGTGTCCTTTTATTTAATAACGCGCTTCCAGATTATGGGTTCAATCTAATTAAGGCAAACAATGTTGTCCTTACTGTGTCGAGAAGGAGTGTCTGAAATTACTCGTATTCGGTCTACTTCTACTTGGTATGTTCGTATAATTCATATACTTCGCAAGGGGTCTATGCAGACTTAAATATGAGAAATTGTTTTGTAGTTTGGTAAAGAAATTGAAGATGCAAGTGATTGTCAAAATGAGCACTACTTTCTATTTTGCGCATAAGTGCAATCTATGCCAAATGGTCAAATGAGAACTCTTGAATTGATAAAACTTAAAGGACACCTTGATTTTTCTATTGTAATTTAAGGGCTTAGGTGCACTTTACACTAGACTGGCGCTGTTAATTATGTCAGTGTCCTCAAAATGTCTCGGTCATACTTTTAGAAGAGAGACAAAGTACAGCAAAGCAGTCTTTTCAAAGGTTGGACTTTTTATGAACTTTCGAATCTCGGTTTTGTCCGTTTGGCGTTAACAATAAAGTATTTCAGAATTGTAACGTCTAGAGTTCGCGAAGATGAGTTGTACTTTAATAAGTCAAACTCTGAAAGTCTTTATGACATCATTTGCATACTCGGAATAAAGCTGGCAACAGACAAGTATCTTAGGGCTCCTTTTAGTGGATGTTTAATGGTGATATCACTTCTCTTGTTTGTCAGAGAATTATTGAATTGTAGTGCTAACATTGGTTAAACTTGATTAGACTCCATGATAGCACCTTTGACTTTGAAATCAAATTCATCGCACAGAATTTTGTCATATGTTGGCTTGGAAGAGTAAAGTAGATCAAAAGTGGTTCGGGAAGTAGTGAGACTGAGTATACGTGGAAACATAGATAGCTGGATTCGTCTTAAGAATTTATGTCTCATTAAATATTCCTGCTTATTTTAGTACCCCAACCATAGAGGCCTCAACGTCTCCTTCTAGTTCAAAGACTAAAGTGGATGAAGAAATAGGGTTAGTTATTATTTTGTGCTTTAATTACACATTATAGTTAATCGGGAGGAAACAAAATTCAAATTTTTGTTCAAATTGAGATTAATTAAATTCATACATCATTATTTGGTATGTTGGAGGATTGAATTTAGTTTATATCTGGTACTATTTTATTGAAAATTTCATAACAAATTCGAGGTTATGATAATATGAATCATTGCTGCCTGAAATGAACTTTAGTGACCTAGGTCCTCATTGAGGTCTCGAGTGTAGCCCAGCGATTTCAAAGTCCTGATTTTATCGATTTTAGGATTTGTTTGGGTTTGCTTGTTTATTTTTCAAAAGCCATTTACCCCTATAATGGTTCCCATATTTGATTCGCTGATATTTATCGATCAACGGATTATTTTATCTATTCATCAATGATTTTCGACAGAAGTCTCGCGATCCTTGAGTCTATGCATTTTTAATCCCGAAAACACGTGAGGCTAACAGATCGTCAACAAATTTCATATTATTAGATTTTTTCTTTGATAAGCATTTTTATAGAGTTGTCAGGGCCCACCACTTTTGACAGGGGGAGGGGAGGGGGTGGCAAAGGGGTTGCTAATTTCTGGTTTGCGCATGAAGAGAAGAATAAGAGGATAAACTGGCTGCTTAAAAGCCCGACATTTGCTCCAACTTGGGCTTCAGGCTATGCCCTCTATTTATCCTTTCAATTTTCACTAAAGGGTCAGGATGCATAGAGGAAAACATCTGCTATAATAACAATTTATTGGTGATGACCTGGGGAGATTTGGTGCTGATATTTGTTGGTGCGCTAGAGTAATGTTTGTACACACATAAAGTTTTGGCACTATGGGGTTGCAGATAAATATAGGGTCAGAGGAATTTAAAGTGCCCGATCACATAGGACGCATGACTCATTGAGCTAATAGAGTTGCACTTCCATTATTTGAGTGTAATCCAGATTATTTAATCGCAGGTCATGAGTGATAGAGGTTGAGGTCAAGCTGACTCATTGTAGGAAAATTTTGGGGAAGTTATCAGGTCACCTTAAGACCATATTGGTAAGGAAAGTTCTTCTGAGCCCTTTGGTGATTGAGAATTTCGAATCAAACAGGCCCTGTAGTAAATTCATCTATAGCCATCTCTAAATTCGAGGCTCAAATTTTATTTCGAATTTGGTAGGGTTATTTATATCAAATGACAGGCGTTTTGATAGTTATCATTAGCCCTTTAGTTGACTTCAAACTTCACAGAGGTAAGTCCTATGGAAGTGGTGGAATATGACGTACAGTGGGGTCATTGTAGTTTGAAGTCAGAAATCAACTACCGATTGATAGACTATTTTTGACGTATGAGTGAGTGTTACAATACTGAGTTATCTTCAGAGCCTGCACGTCATGACTTTAATTTTACCACAATTTTCCATTTTTTGGTATTTACTACCATTATAATGAGTGCTCGCGCGACAGACAATGATGTCCAATTAATTGAGATAACAAACAATCTAGAGTAAATATGTTGGAGGCATTTAAATATTGACGCTATAAATTCAAGCAATCAATGTAAACAAGATGAACCTTAAGTTCTCATCTCTCCTTATCCGCGAGGCTGGGGTGAAATTCAGCCAATTCATTCTCCATTGTTCGGGAAAAGTTAGTTGTGAGTGAAACTCCTTGAGAGGATCAGATTGTGAAAGTGCAAATTTGACTAATACAACTTCAATGGAACTCAAATTAGGCATGTGCTGAATAATAAGCACGGCATATATCTCTATTGCATGAAGTATTGAAAGTGAGTCACTACAGAAAGGAGCATTTCAAATACTCCAATAAGGATGGAGACATTGTCCGAAGTCGGGATATTGCACCTTACATCCTGAGTGAGTATTTTAAGTTCCAAAACTCGAGATAGTATGAATCATATCTCGTGTTGCTGTAACTAATTTTCTCCGATGAACCGAGCATATCGATCGGTTTTGACTTCTCAATTCACCTTCTTCTAATGATTGAGAATGCAAATTGATTAGTGGGAGGGACGATAAATTTGTCGTATTTATTTTATTCATTTCGAGGACTAATTCAATTACATCCATTGTATATTTGAACAATAAAACCAGAACTTGATATATTTTTTCCTCGTTTGTTCACCAAAAGAACATAGATAAGGAAATTTCATGAAAAAGAAGAGGGTTTTCTATCATTTTTTGTTGAGGATTTTTTCGAGCAACTGTTAAGTATTTGTAATATCATCAACTGACCAAGATAATTTTTTATAAATATTCACCTTCATTTCTGCATTTAGTTCAACAACGAATGGCGACACTTCAAAGCCGATGCCTCCAAAGGAAGCACTCAAAGAAATAAGGTAAAGATAATCAAGTGCTTTCCTTTAATTGAATTGTAAGTCAGTGGAAACCCTTCAGCCTTGTGCATAAGAACGAATGAATTCAAACGACGTCGATTCGTTTCCCCTAGAGCTTTTCGCAGATGCCACACTTGTTAACCACAGTAGTCTCTAACTCACAACCCCCAAATATTAAATTACTTCCGAAATGAACTTCTTGTGGTTGTATTTATGACACCAAGTTTAGTCCTCAATCTACTGTGGAGGTATTCTACAGACAACTTTAATAATATATAAACTTATATCTCAGTCGGGATTCGTTACTTGTTAAATATTTTTCCTTTTGCTAATGTTGGCAATAGCATCAGCTGTCCAAGATATATTTTTATAAATATTCACCTTCATTTCTGCATTTAGTTCAACACCAAATGGCGACGCTTCAACGCCGATGCCCCTGAAAGACGAATCTGAAGAAATAAGGTAAAGATAGTCAAGTGCTCTTCTTTGATTCAATTATAAGTCACTTTTGTGATAACCCAAGAACACTTTTAGTCGGTGGAAAGCCTTTCGCCTTGATCATATCAAACTTGTGCGAAAGAGCGAATGAGTTCAAACTACGTCCGCTTTTTTGGTGTTAAGATTTTTTAGCGGACACTGTAAAAATTAGACTCATCATTAAATCTCAGAAAAATCTCTAAGACAAATCCCCACAGTATTAAAATGCTTCGCAATTGGTTGTGTCCGCGACACCAAATTTTGGTCCTCAGAATACTCCAGGGTTATTGTACCCTCAACTTTCCTAACATACAATTTTATCTCAGCTGATGTTTGCTAATTGTTAATCATTTATTTTCGAGAAACTCCTTCCTTTTTAAATACTGGCAAAAGCACCAGTTGTCCAAGACAAATTGACAAATTTATTCACTTCCATTTCTGTGTTTAGCTCAACACCGAATGGCGACACTTCAACGCCGATGCCCCCGAAAGACGAATTGAAAGAAATAAGGTAAAGATAATCAAGTGCTTTCCTTTAATTGAATTAAAAAATTTTTGTGAGAACTTGAGGACACTTTTAGTCAGTGAAAAGCCTTTGGCCTTAATCATTATCAAACTCGTGCATTAGAACGAATGAATTCAAACGACGTCCATTCGTTTCCCCTAGAGCTTTTCGCAGATACCGCACTTGTTAACCACAGTAGTCTCTAACTCACAACTCCCAAATATTAGATTACTTCCGAAATGAACATCCTGTGATTGTATCTATGACACCAAGTTTAGTCCTCAACCTACCGTGGGGTATTGTGCAGACAACTTTACTTGTTCGTTACTTGTTAATTATTTTTCCCTTTGCAAATGTTGGCAATAGCATCAGCTGTCCAAGATATATTTTTATAAATATTCACCTTCATTTCTGCATTTAGTTCAACACCAAATGGCGACACTTCAACGCCGATGCCCTCGGAAGACGAATCCGAAGAAATAAGGTAAAGATAATCAAGTACTTTCCTTTAATTGAATTGATTTAATACATTTTTGTGATAATCTAAGGGCACTTTTAGTCAGTGGAAAGCCTTTAGCCTTTGTCATATCAAACTCGTGCATAAGAACGAATGAATCCAAACGACGTTAAATATTCTTCTGCCAGAGGTGCTTGGAGTAGTTCTAAGAGTTTTTAGCGGATAGTGCCAAAAGAGGCTTCAGCATTGAATTCCAGCAATCTCTAAGCCGATTCCCCGCCCCCCCCCCCCCAAGGGTATGAAATTGCTTTGGAAATGAAATTCTTGTGGTTTTGTCTGCGACACCAAATTTTGTTCCTCATAATACTGAGGGCTATTACGTCCTCAACTTTCTTAATATAAACTTAGTTAGTGAATATTTGAGAGTCAATCTCGTCAAATAAGATTGTATCGATGCTTGTCAAAGTGATATTATTTTGGTTACTTTCATTCTTTGGCGTTACCTACAGATAATACCGTCAATGAAGTAGATTGCATTAGTATTCTATTGCAGAATCAGCATCAGTAAATTTAATTTTGATCATGAATAACTACTGATAATCCTAGTAGTAATATAAATTTTCTGCTTTTAGCGCAATTCCGAGTGGATCAAAAGAGGCGTCCTTGCCAGCCAAGATTGCGGTTTATAACGAAACGTTTGTGTAATTATATTTTTATTAAAATTAATTAATTAAAAATTAATTAACTAGTCTGTAAATTAGAGGACAAATAGCCAAAAAAATTGGTCAATGCTGATTTCTAATCAAAAGTAGAGTCAAAAAGACGCCTAAACGTGTTAAACAGCAAGTCGCTGTCAATCACACACATTTTGAGAAATTTTTTGTCATTGAATTATGCCACAAATGTGGGGGGCCAATATTGAATTCTGTAAATTTAATAATATTACAATTACCAAACGCGTGTTTTTCAATATCCGGCTATTTTTGAAATGCCGAATACTAAAATACCTGGGTTTCCAGGCCAAAAAATTGAACCACTCACTACTTTGCACTTCATTTTCGACCCTTAAGACTATTTGAATACTTTCAACTGATGCATCTTCTTTTCCTTTATTTATCAGAAAATTTCCCAGCTTAAAGAAATTCGATCCTCGACGAAGATTTCCAAGGTAACTTCAATTTACATTATCCTAGTAATTAAAGGGTCATTAATTTGTTTGCTAATGAATTAGCCAATCGTTAAAGTGCAAATTGTACATTTATTTAATTTGCATATGTGTGTGTGTATGAATGCAATGTTGTATATTTATATGAGCGAATTGCTACGCTAACTAGCCTTGACTATGTGCGGTGAACTCGATGACGACTTCAGGTAGGTTTCGGAAAGGCTTTCAGAATGGGTTAAGCTTCTGCAGAGCTATGGAGGAAACAGACAATATATATGACGTGGAATATTTATTTATTTCAAATGGCAGGCGGTTTGATAGCTATCATTAGCCATATAGCTGGCTTCGGGCTTCACAGAGCGGGGAAGGAACATCAAAGTAGCAGAAAGTCGAGGGGTGGGGAACAGAAGAGTTTACAGAAAAGAGGGACAGACACAAAGGCAGAGAAAAGGTAGGATGATTGCTGTGGAAGTGGTAGAATATGGCATCCAGTGAGGTTATGGTATGACGTGGAATATATTTATTTGGGATATGCTCTGCAGACGGGGAACTCAATCGTAATATACACTTTCTGGCATAATAACCACGTCGTCCTGACTTTGGTAGTTGGTTGATCGAGGGATCTCAACATTTGTCTAGCTAAAGTTGTGTTTCCTACACATGTCAACCTCTTTTTTCACTTGAAATATCTGTGGTACTTGACTCAGGCAAGTGGCTTTGGCCACAAATAATGATTAGCGGTTTAGGATAATAGCGTACTGTTAATCAATACTAGAGCCCAGTGTGGATCGAGTCCTTGGCCCCTGATGGTGGTATATCATTAAACCTAATTGACCAATAATAAGTTGAAGTGAGCACCCGTATGGCAAATACAAGGATTATTAAATATGGCCTTCGTGTAAAGCAAAAAATATGTCAATGTGGAGTTCAAGTAAGGGTACGCGTCTCATACTCTTTAATATCTAAGGCATACTTGAAGAACTCATTTTTTGCCAGATACTTTGAGGAGAATTGCACTAATTTTCATGAGTGAATATTTCATTTTTCCTTATTGATTTATTTTGAAGCTTTTCTTCTCAAGACCAAGCAATGCCTTTTTATGTGAAAATGAGATGATTCCTAAATTGTCCACCTTCACCCACCGCCCCCCCCCCCCAACATTTTTTGCTTGCATGAGCTGAAATATTCCTTTTGAAAATTGTTTAAAACTTTGCAGACTTAATTTGCATAACAAATTTGAGCGTCAATTATCAAAAACCGTTCATTCAAGATGTTATTTTTAATTGAATACACATCACTGGTTGGAAATTCTGATCGTAATTAGATGTGCCGAATTATATCTAATTGTTTTTTGTCTTTGCTCAAGGCACCCACTACACCAAATAATGCACTGGATTCCGGAAGAGGTGACCCGTAAAGAACATTCGTACGTTAAATAGCATTTTTAAATTTGTGCATTCTATTTCATTTTAACATTAACATACTACTTGCATAATGTTAGTACTCATGATAACCAATAGATAAATTAATATGTGTTGGTGATGACAAGTGATTTGATGTGAAATTTTTATTTCTAGCGATTGTTCATCTGACGACTCATCTTCCTCTTCCTCCTCCTCCTCGTCTTCTTCGCCTTTCCCTTATCGTGAAGATGAAGAGGAAGATACCTCTGATGAAGAAGAAGAAGATGATGATGATAGTGATTATGATGATGAGGCGGATGATGATGTTAGGGAAGATGTGGATGACAATGATGATGATGATGCTGATGACAATGATGATGACAATGATGATGATGATGATGATGATAGTGATGATGAGGATAATGGTGATAGAGAAGAAGACGATGACGACGATGAAGAATCCTGTGGAGATGAAAATGATGCAAAAGAAGATGATGAAGGAGAAGATGGAGAGGAACGGTTGGTTTGCAGACCCATTCATTTTACTTTCCTCACCATTTCATTTTGCATAATATTTACATTTTATTCTCATTTTATTCCTTGAAAGGCATTTGGAGCGGTCAATAGCGTAATTGGCATGCTTCAAGATCAATTAGTTGGTTCACTTATTGAGGGTGTAAATATGGGTATTGAAATCTGGAGTTCCT